>CM061066.1:83761511-83927277 GCA_030762895.1 Sophora flavescens | reverse complement strand
CAACCGGTCGTATGCTGATAGACGCACAAAAGGGCCACCTTCAACTCGTAGTGCAAGATGAAGAAAGTTACTTTCAATGTGTTTGAAGCCATGCATCGCCCGAGTGATGAAGAGAATTGCTTCTCGCATGGATATCGTGACGAAGGCTAACGAGTCCTTTTGCACGCCAGCCACCATTCCTCTACTCTTTAGAAGGTGATTATGAACTCTATTGAAAATCTTGATGAAGAAGAGGAGAAGGAATTAGAAGATCAAGCCAGGGTGAGTTGGAAGCCTAACTCAAGCAACTTGTTTGACATCGAGAGTTAAGAACTCAAGGATGAAGTCCAAGCAGAAGCTCCGAGTCGAGCTTAAACCTTTACCTCCCCACTTGAAGTATGTCTTTTCTTGGTGAAAATGATGATGACCCGCTTGAAGCGAGCAATTTATTTTTCAAATTAGAAGAGGAGAAACTTGTCATGGTGCTTTGCAGCATAAGACAGCCATCGATGGTCCATCTCATATTCTCAGCTGTATTTGCCCCACGCTTTTGTATGCACAAGATCATGATGGAGGTTGAATTTAAACCAAAGGGGGTCCAATCACAGAGGAGGCTCCGATCCTACTATGAAAGAAGCGGGTGAAGAAGGAGGTGCCGTAAACTCCTTGAAGTCGGGAATGATATATCCGATTTCCTGATGTTGCTTGGGTGAGTCTGCAAGTGGTTCCAAAGAAGGGTGGCATGACCGTTGTGCACAATGAGAAGAATGAGTTGATTCCAACTAGAACGGTCACCTACATGGACTATGGGTATAGATTACCGTGCTTAATCAAGCTACTTGTAGCGGATCACTCCCACCTCCATTCATGGACCTGATGTTGGAGAGAAGCTGGCTGGCAGCTTACTACTGCTTTGATGGTTATTCGGTTATAACCAAATTAGAAGCCTATCCTAAGACCAAGAAAAAACTGGTTTCACACATGCCCGTTCAGAGTTTTTGCCTATCTAAGATGCCTTCTATTTTGCAATATCAGCGACATTTCAAAGGTGCATGCTTTCCATTTTTCCGGAGCATGGTGTAGAAAAATATATTGAGGTTTTCTATGGATGATTTTCTGTTTTTGGTTCTTTCTTATGATAATCAAGCTGGTTTAACCTTGTCAGCCATGTTAAAGAGGGTAAGTATGGACACCAATTTAGTCCAATTGGGAGAAGTGTCACTTATGGTGCAGAAGGCATTGTGCTTGGGCATAAAATTTCAGCAAGGGGGATCAAGCAGATAAATCCAAGATTGAAGTAATTGAGAAACTACCTCCACCAGTCAATGTCAAGTAAGCGAGGAGTTTCGCACGCAGTTTTTACCCACGGCTCATCAATAACTTTTCACAGATATCCAAGCCATTGTGTGTAGCCTTGAATAAGGACACTCCATTTCAATTTGACACCAGCTTGTCTTAACTCTTTCGCATTTTTGAAAGACAAGTCGACACGTTTCCCATTCTTACAAAACTCCAACTATGAGTCACCGTCAATTAATGTGTGATGCCAATGACTATGCAACAAGAAGTTTTGATTGTGCCGGAGTAACAAAATGTTTCCATGCCATTCACTATGCTAGTAAGGTTCTCAATGAAAACCTATAATTATAAACAACTAAAAGGAGTTGCTAGCCTATAGTGTTTCCACTGAAAATTTTCGCTCCTACTTAATCGGGTCACAAGTCTGCTTTTACTAATCATGTTGCAATAAATATTTGATGACCAATAGATCTTCTAAACCAATACCTTAAGATGGATTCGTTGTTGCAGTAAGAATTCAATTTAGTCATCAAGGATAAAAAGGTAAGCGAGAATACGGGTGGCTGACCACTTGTCCTTGGCCAGACCAAGAGGGTCGCCAAAGAAAAAGACATTCTGGGATAAGCTCTGATGAGGCCTTATTTATGGTGCATGAAGACCATGTGTTTGCCGACATGGCAAACTTCAAGGCAGCCACATTGTCCCAGAAAGCACCTCACTTGGCAACAAAGAAAAAGTTCTTCCGGATGCCAACTATTTCATGTGAGATGACCCATTTTTATTCAAGGTTGGACCCGATGGCTTATGGAGGAGGTGCGTTAGTCATATGTAGGGGAAGGAAGGAGTTTTGTGGCATTGTCATAACTCTCCATATGGTGGGCATTACAATGGGGATCGGATACCAAAGGTCCTCAATCAGTTCTTTTGGCCCTCAATATTCAAGGACCTTTCAATCATAAGAGTCAGACAAATTCCAGTGAAGACCCAAGGAACATTTTAAGGAGGAGATGAGATGCCCCTGTGCAGAATATTTTGCAAGCTGAGGTATTTATTCGTTGGGGCATTGATTTTATGGGTCACTTCCACCTTCATTCTCCGATGAATATATCTTAGCTAAGCGGGGTGTGGACTATGTCTCTAAATGGGTGGAGGCCATTGCACCCAAAGAATGATGCCCAAACAAGTGATCAAGTTCATCAGAAGAATATCTTTGCCAGATCGTGTCCCAAGGGTTCTTAATAAGTGATGGAGGATCTTATTCGCAACTCAGGATTGGGAAATGTATGGCCAAGTATGATGAGCAAGGTGGCATCCCCCATCATCCGCAAACAAATGGGCAAGCGGGAGGTCTCTAACTGAGAGATAAGAGAATTCAAGAAAAGCGCAGCGCGAGAAGAGATTGGGCAAAGAAGTTGACGATGCCTTGAGGGCCCTCTGGGGCCTTGAAAACTGCTGAGAGGTTATCACCGTTTCGATGGTCATGGAAGCGGCATGTCACTTTGCCGTAGAGTCGGGAGCATGAGCCTTGGCTGAAGTTCTTGGAATTTTGATGCCACTCGGGCGTGAGTGAGAAAGAGTGAATCCATTGCAGATAGTTAGGAGATCGCTGAATGCATATGAGAATGCAGCCATTGGCAAGCAGCGAGTCAAGACCTACCCGACAAGAAGATCGTGAGAAAACATTCCAGCCGGACAGCAAGTTTTCTTTCATCACATTGAGATTGTTATTCGGCAGTTGAAGTCTAAATGGTCTGAAACATTCATTGTCAAGGAAGCCGACCATGGAACTATGAAGTGGAGGATCCCATTAAAGGACCTTCAAAGTCAATGGACAAATACTTGGTCCTAGCGGTGGTGACTTGAGAGTATTGATCTCAAATTCTCAACCTTCCAGATCCATGAGGTTATATACCAGTACAAGCTAGTGACGTGATAAGCGCTATTGGGGAGGCAACCCAAATTTTCTTAATCATATATTTAGTTAGTTTTGTTTGATTTTAACCTCTTGCAGAAGTTGAGAAGATCAAGAGGAAATATCATGGATTAATAGGTCGTTAGCTGTTTTCAGGAAGGAGGAGGAGAAGCATCGACCGCGATGCTTATTTTCATGCAATTCCTCCCGACTAGACATGTGAGTTCCAAGACCGCCATTGCTCTAGCGAAGTCATTCCAATTTTTTTTTCTCTCTCCAACTTGATTGTTTAATTAGGGACAAATGTAAATTCTTAAGTCGAGAGTAGGGGTATTTTGCATTTGCATTGTTCATGTTGCATTCATATAGTTTTGCATGATAGTTTGCATGATCACATGATCGATTGCCACTTGTTTAGATTTTGCATCCAATTGTGAGAACTAAGTGCCAAATAACTTGAGATAGAAGATCCTTGAACCAAATTATTTTTTTCATTCTTGTCAGATAAGGCTGCAAATGAAAATGCTTGAGATGAAGTGTGATAGTTGATAATTAGCATATGGTTTCATAGATTTGTGTTGCTAACTATTTTTGAACTACTAAAATGTGAGATTTTTGAGCCAAAGGGTACTCACCAAATATACCCCATTCCTTCAGTTAGCAGTTGTTATTCCTCTTCCGGACCATATTTCTCTCTAGAACTTGACTTGAAACTTCATTTTGAAGCTTAAAAATTTCTTAGAAAACATTTTTTGAAAATGATTGAGGCACTAGGTATTTTTCGTGCATCCCGAGGCTTGATGACTAAATGCTACCCCCTTAGTTGGCCAATTTTGAGCCTCGAAGAATAAAATATACTTTTCTATGGTACCCTAAAACATTTTTGATGAAATGACAATTGATAGGATGCCTTCTAAAGTATTACAAAAGGGTAAAAAAGGTAGTGAAAGAGTATGGGATGAAAGAGAATCGAGAAAAATATTTCCTAGGAGCTTAAAATCTCCCCTTCTCCAAATAAAAGAAAAACAAAGAAAAGAAAATATATAGAGAAGTGGGATGACAAAAAGAAATGAGAGAATAAAATGAATAGAAAGAAAGGTGGCGAAAGTAAATTAAACCAAAGGATAGTTTAAGAGAGGTGTCATGATTTTGCGATGATTGATAGTTTGTATAGCCTTTTGAAATGTCCTTTTCTTGATTTCCCCACCTAACGATTAACCCGTAGCCGTTACAACCAAAGTGAAGAGCACTTCGATTCTTAATTATTTTCATTAATAAAGTAGAGATAGTTTGATAGTAAGCCATGGTAGAATTTATTCCGTGAGGAAAGTGGAGCTGATTGTGCTTATTTTCCCAACACTGAGTGAGGTGAGAAAGAGAACCAAGTAAATGAACAAGCTTTGGGGTGATCTTTCAGGTGAGAAAGAGAGTGCCCTAACCGCTGAGAATATAGTCTAAGAAACCTAAGCTTCTAATTGGACAATTAATTGTCTCTGCTTATTTATTTGAGTTGCCCGTTACTTGGATTGTACTCGGGTTCTTGGTTCACTATCTTATATGTTTGTCTATATCTCTGGTTCTTAAGTAATTGTGAGACAAGCAATTGAATAAGTCAGGGTGATTTGATGTTGTGATTTTAAATCATGTTTCTGTACACTTTTGCATGCATTTTTCATATAGATTAGGCAAACTCTTTATTTGATTTTGAGTTAGTTTTTTCCCTTGGTGAGCGGGTGAAGCGGTTGCTTGGTGTTGTTTTGCAGAATCAATAGAAAAATCTAACTTAGCAAGGTCAAGCGAATGAAGAAGCAGCTCGAGAATGAATTCGGGAATGCTCACCCAGCGAGGTTACTCGTCGCGAGACCGGGAAACAACCAAGAAGCAATGAGAATGTCATCCTTCCCTCGCCGGCGAATCACCTCGCCCACGAACCCCAAGGTAGTCAGGCGTAGAATGCGACAATTTACCGTGTCGCCCCTGCAGAAATGTTCTCTCGCTTTGAGAGCCCGAGGCCAAGCCATCACGCCGAGGCACCGATACTCATCACGGGGGATTTGAGAAGGACCTTTGGGTTTCGCCCTCGCGATCCCACTCTCGCCTCGCGAGAGATCAATTCTCTGAGACCAGATTTTTAATATTCGCATGCGATGAGACGTCTCGCCCGCGACGTGGCAAACCCCAGAACCCTGGTATGGTCTGTTTTTAGAGCAGAATTGAAGGGGATTGGATTCGGGAGAAAAGGAGGCGGCAAAGAAACCCTAGGAAACGCAATTTCAGCTGGGTTGTGGTGAGCTGGGTGCATCCTTCCAAGGGAGTTCTTCCACTCCTTCATCATAGTATCTTTTTCTTTTCCCTTTTACTTTGATGATGTGTAGCTAAACTCCCATTGTAAGGCATTAGGATAGCGATTTTGCAATCTCGTATATGAATGGAATCTTAGTAATATGGTTTTTACTTCTTTATTGAGTGATTGATTTTCTGTGGTTAATGCTTGCCCCAGGGCTAGCACCCCCAGACTTGATTAGTGTTTTTGAAGTATGAATTGGAAAATTCGTATTAGAACAGGAACTGAAATTAATCACCGGTAAACCATGTCTAGGAATGGAGCTAGGTTTTATTAAGCAATCTTAATCCCTAATCATAATGAAAATTATTAATCTAGGCCACCTAAGGAATTAGGGTGTATAGCCGGATTTAGACGCTTCTCAATCAGAATCGGGGCTTGGAGTAATTTAGTGGATTGATGGGTCTTCAATTGAAGTAAAAACTGTTTATTAGTCATTTCATTGCTGGGGATGAAGTTTAGTGAACTCCTAATCCCTAACATCTTTTATCATATTTGAAACCCATCTTTTATTGCCTTCCAAGTGTTTAGAAAATTGCAAAAAGAGTTTGTTTTTCACCATTCTTCGTTTTATTTTTACTTTTTGTGGAAGCGTTAATTGAAGTATGAGAACTCTCTTCAATCCAAGAATCGCTTAGAGAGTAGTTGAATTGGTACGCATTTGTACGCGTCGCGTCCTTGGGAACGAGCTAACCGGTCTCACGATAAGATAGCTTGCACATCTAGGATACTTGGAATCGAAACATCCCCTACGGAACTGCTCCATTATTACTCTATCTCACCCATATTGTAACCTCGATAGGGGCAATCGTTGGAACAAACAAGATGATACGCGGGAAGGAAGGAGCAAATTTACTATCGAGTAAGAAGTTTAACGCATGTAGGCTCGTTATATGGCAATCGAGAAGACTTGATGTGCACTAGTATGGACTCACGGAAGACTCAGACATTACATGTTATATCACACCACTTGGCTAATTTCTCGAATGGATCCTTTGAGTATATCTTGAAAGTCCTTATATCTCCTTAAGAGTTTTAAGTGGCAAGTGATATTGTCAATTTGACATCAAATATGTGACTCAAAGTCCCATCAAAGGAAGTGCGTTCTTTGACCATTTAGCCGAGAATCCTCTTGAGGATGGATGGCTGTCAGAGAGTTCCCAGTATGGAAGATAATGTCCCTCGAGGAAGATAAGAAGAAGAGATGTGTGAAAATGTATTTTGTTGAGCAGTCAATATGCGTAGCGGTGGTATAGAGCGGTGGTTATCTCACCAAATGGCAAGACACAGTGGACTGAAACTGAAATTTGAATGTACAAATAATATGGCAAAATACGTGGTATGTACTTGGTGGATTGAAAATGGCACTTGAACTTGGTATAAAGCGATTTAAAAGTCTTTGGGGATTCAACTTTAATCATTTACCAAGTCAATGGTGAATGGCAAACAAAGACTCAAGTTGATTAAGTATCAAATACTTGACTCTTGATTGATTGCAAAGTTCGAGCGATATTACTTTTCTCACATTTAAGTCAGAGGCAAGAATCGGTTCGTTGATGCTTTAGCCACACTAGCTGCCATGACTAAGGTGGATATCCACGCCAATGTCCAACCCATCCAAGTTAGAGTGCAAGATGAGCAGGCATACGTGCTCATGTGGAAGGGGGACACGATGGTAAGCCTTAGTATCATGATATCAAGCAATATATTAGAGCGAGGAATACCCGTTAGAGGCTAGCGAAGTAAATAGAAAGACCATCAGAAGGTCGCTATGGCCTTTTTCTTAAGCAAGAAGTCTGTATAAAAGAGGATATGATGGTACCTACTGGATGTGTGGATGCTCAGAAGCTAAATTGATCATGATCGAAGTTCATGAAGGAATCAGTGGGACTACATTGCCAATGGTCACATGATGGCTAGGAAGATCTTGAGAAGTGGATATTGTTGGACTACTGAGTCGGTTTGTATGGAGCATGTTCGTAAATGCCAAAAAAGTCGGATGTATGCGACTGGGTTAATGCACCTCATTTCCACTACACAATTTAGTATCCCCATGGCCTTCTTTGATGTGGGGAATAGATGTCATCGGTCCATTAATCCCAAAGGCTTCCAATGGTCATAACTTCATTTTGGTGGCGATAGACTATTTCACTAAATGGGTAGAAGCAGCTCATATGCACGATAACTCAAAGGGTGTTTCTCAAATTCTCAAGAAGGACATCACCTGTAGATATGGGATCCCAGAGAGGATAACGCGGATAATGCTGCTAATCTTAATAGTCCGAGATTCAAAAGTTTTGCGATAGTTTCAAAATCAAACACCACAATTCGTCTCCTCATAGGCCTCAAATGGATGGTGCAGTTGAAGAAGAGAAAACAAAATGTCAGAAGATTGTTGTCAAGATGGTTGTAAACTATAAAGACGCACGAAATGCGATATGCTCTACATGCTTATCGGACTAATATACGATCAAACGCTAAGGCAACCCCTTTCTCATGGTGTACGGGATGGAGAGGGTCTCACTATCGGGTAGAACTCCGCCGCTAAGAGTCTTGATGAAGGCAGTTAGAAGAATACCGGTGGGTGAAAACTCGATATGAGCAGTTGAACATGATAGAAGAAAAAAGCGCATTTATCATCGCTAGCAATTATGTATCAAAGCATAATGGCAAGAGCTTTCAATAAAAAGGTTACTAGGGAATTTTCGGGGAGACCTGGTTTTAAAGAAAATCCTCCCTAGTCGGAGGATGCCGGGGAAAATGGGCACGAATTATGAAGGCCCTTATATTGTCAAACAAGCATTCTCGGGAGGAGCTTTGATTTTTCAAAACATGGATGGAAAGAGTTACCAAGGCGATAACTTCGATGTCATGAAAATGTTCTACGCTTGAAGGCCGCTAGTTGAAAACTAGAAAGGCAACCTAGGCAAAAGTTAAGGGCAAAGAACAATGAAAACAAAAGAAAGCGAAAAGGCTCGCTAGGTTGAAAACCCGAAAGGGCAGTCTAGGCAAAAGTTAGGGCAAAACACAATGAAAACAAAGAAAAGCAAGGCCCGCTAGGTTGAAAACCCGAAAGGCAACTGGGAAAAGTTAAGGAACAAAAAAAAAACCCGCAAAGGTAGCCTAGGAGGAGGATATGATCCAACATTTTCGCAAGCACTCACCCATCTTTGGGGCAATTTTATCCAACTCGAGTATACTGGGGCAAAATTGTTAAGGAATGATCGAAGAAGGTGTGTTTGAGGAATCGAAAGCAGCCAAGATCTGTGTCATCAAAAGGCGAGGGGAATCAATTAAATGAAATCAAAGGACCAACACAGGGCAAATTTTATGTGATTCACGTAATTTTCTTTGCTTATCTTTGTTTTTAAATCTTCATGATCCCTTTTGCAATTTTGTTCTCATTGTTATTATGCATTAACCGAACAAATTCTCAGTATTAAGGCAAGAGGCTTTTCTTTCACACTCCACCTGCCGTGTTCACTCTCATGATCAATCACTATGGTCATGTCTCAATAAAAGTAAATATAAGTTAAATGGTATGATTTGATAATTCTAATGGTAGCACCAAAGAATGGTTTAAACCAATTGGACTCAATACATCAAATTCAATGGAAGAGGTAGCATGCGCGGACGACAAAAGAATGATGCAAATAAGTTGGGGGAGGACAAAAACCCAAAGTTATTAGATTCTTGGGTGACCAATGTTGTTAAAATAATGAGTGAAGCCTCATCCCCAGTCGCTGGTGAACGAGGGTTTGGTTGGTGGAAGTTTTTCCATGGAGCATTTGGTTCTGTTGTCCTCATAAGGAAGGGATTCTCATTTGTTTCAGATTACTGATTGAATATTTTCGAGCTCTAAGGCTCACCGCAATTTTATTCTCGAGCTCTGAGGCTCACCGCATCTTTATTCTCGAGCTCTAAGGCTCATTGCATGTTTATTTTCGAGCTCTGAGACTCGCTGCACATTTAATTTTCTATTGGGCCAGGAGGTCCCGTCCATTGCATATTTACTTTTCTATTGGGCGAGGAGGTACCGTCCATTGCATTTAAGATTATGTTGGATGAAGAGGTTAGTCCATTGCATATTTACTTTTCTGTTGGACGGAAGGTACCAGTCCACTGCATTTAATTTTCTATTGGACGAAGAGGTTACGTCCATTGCATGTTTACTTTTCGTTGGGACGAGGAGGTTAGTACATTGCCATTTAATTATCATTGGGACGAAGAGGTTCCGTCCATTGCATATTTACTTTTCTATTGGACGAGGAGGTTCCTTCCATTGCACATTTAATTTTACGTTGGACGAAGAGGTTTCGTCCATTGCATGTTTATTTTCGAGCTCTAAGGCTCGCTGCATATTTCTCTCCTGTTGGGCGAGGAGGTTCAGTCCACTTTGCAATTTTATTTTCAAATTGTAAGGTTTTCTTCTCGAGCTCCTCATGTTTTTTCGGACAAAATATGTGTTCATTTTCTTTACTTGTTCATTACTACAATACATGAAAAGTCACGACTAATCATGTCTTCTAGTATGCAACAAGTAAAGAAGAAAACTGTGAACACCCATTTTATCCGTCTTCATTTTATTCTAATTTTTTATGATATTATGTTTCAAGGAGACTAATAATAATGGTGAAGAGAGAAAGAAGAAAAGAAAATAATGAAGAAAGGAGGGGCTCATAACTAATTTCTTTGCTCTTGGGCGGAGAGGTTCCGTCCATTACATTGCACTTCTTTGTTGGACGACGAGGTCGATCCAGTCCATTGCATTCTTTGTTGGGGCCAGGAGAGTCCCGTCCATTACATTGGACTTGCTGTTGGGCGGGGTGGTACCGTCCATTGCATTTGTTGTTAGATGGGGAGTCCCATCCATTACATTGGACTCGCTGTTGGGCCGGGGTGGTCCGTCCATTGCACTTGCTATTGGGCCGGGTGGTACCATCCATTGCTTCTTGTTGGAGCCCCAGGGAGGTCCCGGTCCATTACATTGGTCCCGTCCATTGCATTTCTTTGTTGGACACGTCCAGTCCATTTGCATTGCATATTTAGTTGGACGGGTCCGGTCCATTGCATTTGTTGTTGGACGCGTCCAGTCCATTGTTGGACAAGTCCAGTCCATTTGCATTGCATATTTAGTTGGATGGGTTCGGTCTATTGCATTTTCCGTTGGCGCGTCGGTCCATTTTTAATGCATTTTCCGTTGGGCCGCGTCCAGTCCATTTGCATTGCATATTTTGTTGGAATTGCATTGAAGCATCGATCCAGATGCATTGTATTTTTGTTGACGCGTCTGGTCCATTTGCAATGCATTTTTTACGTTGGACGCGTCGATCCATTTGCATTGCATTTGTTGTTGGTCACGTCGGTCCATTTGCATTGCATATTTTGTTGGAATTACATTGAACGCGTCGATCCATTGCATTGTATTTTTACGTTGGGCCCGCGTCTGGTCCATTTGCAACGCATTTACCGTTGGGCGTGTCCGGTCCATTGCATTTTTGTTGGGCCGGGTCCATCCATTTGCATTGCATTTTTGATTGGACGAGGAGGTTCCATCCATTCCATGTTTAAACTTACCGTTGGGCGAGGTGGTCAAAGTCCAGTGCATATCTAATTTTGCATATCTAACTTTTGTTGGACAAGGAGGTTCCATCCATTGCAATTTCATTTTCGGGATGAAGAATAAAGAAAGAGAAGATAATGAATAAAGGACGAAGAAAACAAGGAGAAAAAGACAATCGCGAAAATAAGAAAGGAGATTGAGTTACTTCTTCTAATCCTTAAAAAAACCCATCTTACATGTCAAACCCCCATCTCCTTCTCTCTTCAAACACACAACCTTCACATCAAATCACCTCTTTCATTGCTCGTCCGCCCCCATCCGAACACATTTATTGCTGCTTAGAACCGCCCAAGCCTTAGATTTCGTAGGGGGGCGGCCTTGAAGCCAATGGTGAGAAGAAGCAAGAAGCCTTCTCCTCCGTCTATAAAAGGAGAGGAAAAAGAGATAAAGGGGGGGCAAAAATAGAAGGAGAGAGAGAAGGATTTTTATCTAATATTTTCTTTGTGAAGAAAAGAGATTAGAGATCGAGTTTCTTCTTCTTCTCTATTATTAGAGTGGTTAAGAAGGAAGAGTTAAAAAAGTCAGTGAAATTGAAATGTAAAGGTTTTGATCTTGAAATCTTACCACTGGGAGAAAACAAAATCATTGTTATTCTGCTCTCATTTGGTAATCCTTGTTCTCTTTGTTGATATTATTCATAAGTTTCTCTTGACATTTTATTTTTCAGTGTCTCTGTTTATGACAAAAGAAAAACCCATGGATATTGAAACTGAATGAGTCGGTATGATGTGTGTTGTATGTTTTGTCCTTGGGAAAAATGAATGAATTCGTAAAATGTTTCATTTTTGTCTCTGTTTACTATGATGTTTCTATGCCTCTACCTACTGAATAAGTTAGTAAAATGTTTCATTTTTCTCTGTTTACTATGATGTTTGTGTCTCTGTTTACTGGATGATTTAGTAAAATATTTCATTGTTGCTCTATTTTCATAAGGTAAAGCTACTTTTACATAAAAAATAAAAGATGGTCACTTAAATCCCTTTCAACCGGTTCTAAATACTTAATTAAAACAATGTTTTTTCGGGTTGCTCTATGACGAGTGTCATGTTCAACCCTTTAGATTTTGAGGTTGCTCTGTGGACTTGCGTGCCATGTTCAACCTCACTTAGCTTCAAAAAAAAATTTCACAACCAAAGATGTTTTTTTTTCCTTAAAAAAAAGATTTCGGGGTAAAACAAATATTTTCAAAGTTATTAATAATTTATACAACTAATTTTGGGTAACCATTTTATGGATGTTCTAGGGTGTCGTGGGGTTAAGTCTCCATGCCTTCCCTAGACATAATCGACTCCCGAACCCAAATCTTTTTCTTAAGGGGTTTTCCAACTTCCCCGAAATTAAATAAAGTTGGTGGCGACTCCATGTTTTCTCTCTAAAAGGAAAAAGTAAGTCCTTTTTTGGTCGCTAACACTAGTAGAAAAGCAACATGGAATTCAAATTGAAGAGAATCTATTTTCTAGCATGGACGTGAATGAAGATGAAGTGGTGGTGGAAGATGATTCAAGAGGAGAGGATCATGAAGAGGAGTGCAAGGAGGAAATATCTCCTATTGTTCCTTTGCAAGGGACAAAAGAGACCAATCATGTGGAAAATACTTCTCTCACCATTCCTATTGAGGAGCCTAAAAATTCTGAGTTGGATAAGTATGTTGGTTTGCATGCATGTTTGGATATAACAAAGTGGGTACCTTCTATTTGTCTACAACATTACTTTGTGAAAATAACAACTTTGGAGTTCAAGTCATTGCCTGAGAATTGGGAGTTTTCATCAACAGCGGCAAATGCTCTAAGGTCACCTCAAAAAGTTATGTTTCTAGTGCTTCATGGAGAAACTAATTACATAAAGGCCATTCTTGGATTAGGTGACTTACCATTTGACCCGGAGGAAGTGAGCTCATCATAACACTTAAAAAGTCAATGGAATCTCATCACACTTGTTTTTTCCATCTCCACTCCACAAGCCATGGGATCCGGGTGGAAGGTCTTACATCTTGGGCTTCTCTTGGTCTTTTTACCACAGGCTATGGGATCCGGGTGGAAGCATCTTCAATGAGTTTTTCTAAACCCTTCTCTTTTTAATTATTTTGCTTTTCTTTACTTGAGTCATATGTGTGTGAGTCTTCTATCGGTGAGCTTGAATGGATTTTATTAAATTTAGCATAAATGGATTGCATGATAATTATTGATTTTTGATGATTTCCCCTAATGATTTGAAAATTGAAAATTGATCCTCATGTAAAAATTGAAAATTGAGCTTTGAAAAATTTTATTGTGATTGCACAATTTATGATAAGTTTGGGGTGAAGGGATGCACACATTAGGGATTGTATCTCGGTTACTAAAAATGTCCAGGTGAGGAATTTAAGCCTCCAACATTGTTTTTAAATTGTGTGAATCACTTTTAAGTTGCACTTTCTTGGATTTGCTTGAATCTCTTCATGGTTTGTATGGTTATATGTTTGCATCAAATGATTTAGACAATTTTCTTTGAAATAGCTACTTGGCCTAAAAAGAACCATCCCTAATGCATATTCCCTAGTTAGCGACATTGAGCCTAATAGCCTATTGTTTCTTGATGACCTTATGTTATAAGCCAAAAATCCGGAAAAACCATGTTAACTCAATCTTAGGATTTAGGAGAGCATGGATGCTTAGCAAGACAAGGGCTGAAGGAAACTAAGTTTGGGGTGGCTACAAGGGTTCGATATGTTATTTTGGGTTGATAAAAAGAAAAAAAAAGGTTGAAACTAAAGGCAAAAGAGAGAAAGAGAAAGAAGAAAAATAAAAAATGACAAAAAAGGGCAAAATAAAAGGGTGTCAAAGGAAATAGGTTGTAGCCACCCAAAGCGTCAAAAAGAAAAATGGAAAAAGGAATTAGAGTGAAAATAATAGTGTAAAAAGTTTCATGCTCTCTTAATTCCTATGGATGTAAAGCTTGTATCCTACCTTTAGCCAGGCTGCATTACAACCTATGAAATACCTTTTGTTGATGCATGCATGTTTTCATGGGAACTTTGTTTGAGATGAAAATCAAATTCATGGAAAGTGCTTTTAAAATGTGAATTTGAGTGAAAGTTGATATCCTAGACGAATTGAGTGAATGAGCGAATTACTAAATGGCCTAGTGAGGAAGGCAATTACTTGAAATTGGTGATCTCCCTCTTGTGTGTAACTTGGATCCTTTGCTTATATTAATAATTGCATGAATGATGGAATTCTCTTTGTTTGAAGTAAATGAATGTGGGGATTACATTGACGTAAAGGGGGAAACATTTAAGAAAAATTGAATTGATAAAATTGCATGAAATTTGTGCGAAACTAATTGAGTCCATTGAGCTTACCCAATTCTGAGCCTTTTTTAGTTTTAGTTTGCTTGAGGACAAGCAAAGTTTAAGTTTGGGGTATTTTGATAATCCACTGTCTTATCGTGTTTTATCTATTATTTTAGAACGGATTTCATCAATTAAATTTTGTTGAATGCTTGATTTAGTCCAAATTAGACTTTGTTTTCCTATTTTGGTTATTTTAGAGTCAATGTGTGTATTTAATTAATTTTAATTAGATTTTTAATAATTTTCTGATATTTTCTTATTCTTATTTTTAGGAAAGGACAAAGAAGAAGGATTGAAATTAAATTGAAGATTGCCAAGTAAATTGCAAGGGCCCACATGATGGATTTGAATCCAAATCAATTTGGATTTGAATTATTATGATTAAAAGATAATTCAATTGGCATTGAGATAAAAGATTGGATCCAAATCAAATTGGATTTGGATAATTATTGCCTATCACAACAATAAAGGATATGATAAGATTTGGCAATTAATTTGGATATATTGATTTGGATATGAAGATTAAAATGCTCAAGACTAATTATGTTGGAGTTTGCATGAAGGCGGAGCTTGAAATACAAGAAAAATGAGCCAAACAGAGACCATCACATCTGGCCATGATAGGCATCATGGCCATGATCGACAGGGGCTGAAAAAGAAAGAAGAACACAAAGTCGAACCTATCACGACCGGCCGTGATGGCCATCGGTGCCAAGTTTTCCAAGACAGAGAATACGTCACGGCTTGCGTGACATGCATCACGGCCGTGACGCACAATATCCGGAATTTTAAAACCTGATTTGATCCGATTTGTTATTGCTTGGGATTCAAGTTACCCTACTCTATAAATATAGAAATTAGGCTCGAAAACCGAGAGGATTTCGGCTGCTACCTTAGGCAAAAACTAGGATTTCTCTTATTCTCCAATTTCTTCTTCTCTCTTAGGTTTTCTTTTATGCTTTTGTTAATCAAGCTTGCCATGACCATGGCAATGCTTGAGTAGGCTTTTTGTTTCTAGGGATTGGGGCTATGCCCAAGATTTGTTTTATGTTATGAATTGACGCTTTACTTTTTGTCAATTTCAATTTGTTTTCGATTTAATTCCTATTGTATGAATTACTTGTGAATCTGGTGCGCACTTATTTGCATGTCATAAATACTCTAAGGACGAACTTAGCGGTGAACTTAGGTATCGTATCTATAGGAATCAAACTTAGGACTTAAATCATGAGAGTTAGAAGCGGTCCTTCGAGGGTTCATGAATTGTCACAAAAATTAAAGGGTTCAATTTAAATACAATTACCACGAGGGTGGGGGTTGGTTTAATTGGGCACGGTTCTTTTAACCCGAGAAGGAGCATTAACTTATTTAGGATAAATTCGCCTTCAAAGCAAATTTTGTTAATTAACAAGAGGGGTAGTCAATTTAGTAGCATGAACGGTCTTGTTGGTAACCCAATTCCTGGAAATCTCTTTTCATATTTAAAAACCCGAAAAATATTTTATTTCTTTTATTGTTTCTTTTATTTTCTTGAAATCTTTTCAAACCTATTTCTCAGTCTAAATAGTTGTTTAATTTGTGAAGTGACACTTGGTTTCCCAATCCTTGAGTTCAATACTCGGTTTCTCACTGTTTTATTATTACTTGCTTCGATCCGGTACGCTTGCCGGAACCCTTATCAAAGCCCAACTTATGTTTACTAGTTTATAATAATATGAATTAAAGATAAAGAGATTAGGATTGTTTAAGATAAGATATTATATAAATGGTGCAATTTTTTATCACCTAATTAATGAGGAGATAGAGAAGCTACAGGGGTTATGGATTAAAGTCTTGAGTCTTTTAGACAAAATAAAAATGAAAAATCATTAGTTATACAATACGCCAAATTATTTAGTGTATCCACCAACTATAATCCATCACTACAGCAGATCTATGCACCCAAACCCATAATATACGATCAGTTATTATACCTCTATCTTTGCTTGACACACTTGGTATACAAATTTTAAGCTAAAATAAAATTGAAGAGAGGTTTATACTCACACAATTCATAACATACATTCATCACAAATCACACATCCCCTCACAGAACAAACATTCAATAAACCCAGGTTACAAAAACACAAAGGGTTGGAATTTCAAATTGGGGATAGGGTTTCAAATTGAGAAAATCACTCACCCACAAGAAAAGAAGAAGCTGTCAGCGACGGTAGACGATTGCTACTGTTGAGGTCGTTTCGGACTTAACGAGAAGGAGGACGGCGTTGCACGACCGAGGATGCGAAACAAACCGACAGGAACACGCGGTCTACTCCCTTGCGTTGAGCGGCGGCCGGAGGTGGCTTCCTAGGTGGTGGCGGCGGCGGCACTGGTTTCTAGAGAGAAGGATGAGAAATTTCTTTGAAGTTTAGAGAGTGGAAGTATGTGTTTGGTTTAGCTTAATTTTCACTCAAACGTGCATTTGAGAAAGTCAAACGTGAAAAATGAGTTGACTTGCATGTTTGGTTGAAATGGTGAAAAGTGACTCTCTAACTCATACTCGCGTTTCAGATGAAGCTGTGATCAGTAGCTTCTCATTTTGGCAGAATCGATTCCCATTTTGAGCTATCATAAAATATCCTCTTTACCCTTCCTTTTTCATCCTTCTTCTTTGATCAATACATCCCTAGACCTTTCACCAAATGCACAAGAAAAAGAACAAAAAAACAAACCAGAAGCATCAATTGCACACAGATCTGTCTTCCACCATGCTCCGCCATCATCGCGTCCCTGCACCACAGTTCACCACCACAGCAAGACGCCCTTGAATCACTGGATCCGGCCATGATAGTCGCGAACCCAATCGCGCGCACCACCCTTGCCGAGCTGTCCTCCGTCGCTCTCACTGAGCCCTACTGCAATCGTGCTTGCCCTTGTTCGCATGCTTGTGTGCTTGCCCCTGTCTTGTTTTTCCCCTTGTTATTAACTGGTGTCTCATTTCATTTTGTGAAGATGATGCACATTGGGCTACATGGGTTTTGGGCTTGTAAAATATTAATGGGTAATAATGTTAGAGAGTCTAGTTCACTGGTTTATTCATCTGCTTGGGGTTAAGGTTTAAAAAAAAAAATATGGGCAAAAGGATTAAAACTGAAAATAGACCTTTCACATAAATTAATAATTATCTTAATATATTTCTCCTACTTTTTAATATATATATATAATTAAAATAGCAATGAAATCTTTTGTCAAATTTAAAAAATGGCAATGAAATCTAGTTGAAGTATATATATATACTCATTAAAAATCCAATTTGGTAATTTCACACTCAAAAGCAATTTTGATACAAACTATCCAAACAATAATAATAGACAAAAATCACTTTTACCACGTAGGCATCCAAACATAAATCACTTCACTTATAACTCAATTTTAACAATAATCAATTCTTTCCAAAATCACGCTTGTCAAAAGCTCGTCCAAACACACACGAAGTGAGGAGGTAAGTTTTCTGCTAGAAAAGAAGAAGATAAAGTGAAAAGAGAGAGAGGAAAGAAAGAAGGGTGTCATGGATGGGTTGGAGACCAGGAAAAAATATAACATAAAAATGATCTCTTTTATTTTTCTGATGCTAAAAATTTCTTTTAGAGACTATGAAAATAACTTTTCTTCAACCAAAATAATTTTAGATAGTATTTTTCTAAACAAGGAATAATAGCGTAATGCTATTGTCTAGCAAGCGCGCACAACCTGTAACAACGCAAGTGTTAACACACCCAATAAAATAATTTTAAATGAGTAAATAAAATTACTCAAGCCAAGCAACATCAAAAAATAAAAATTTAGAAAATTAATCACTCTCAATAAGGCAATTAAACATATAGGCAAAAACAAGGATGTTCCATTTCTAATACCTAACCCTCTCTCCTCCCTTGCTCTACAAACAACATCCCATTTTACCCAACATATTTTACTACACTCCTCGTTCACCCCACACACACACACACACACCACACACACACACCCACCCCCACAAAAAAAAAAAAAACCTTCTTTGTAACTGAATTATTTTGTTGATAATCTTCTTAGGAGCCTTATAGAAGGATAGATAGTAAAGCTGGAAGGCTTGATAGCACATCATTTAGTTGAAGTACCCTTCCCCAAAAGAGATGAATTTGTTCCTCCAACCAAGTAATCTCTTTTGTATGGAGATAATCAAAGGATTCCAAGTAGTAGACCTCATTGGCTTCACCCCTACCATAATTCCAAGGAACTTAAAAGGTAGAGTCCCTAACCTGCAATTCAGAATACCCGCTGCATACTCTAACTCCCCCGATTTTGCCTTTAAACCGATTAGCGCACTATTATGGAAGCTTAGCTTCTAACCAGCATCAATCTCATAATTACTTAGGATGCACTTGAGCGCCAAGCATTAGAAACGGATAATTCCCCATAATGACTGTGTCATCTGCATACTGAACATGTGAGATCCCAATTTGGTCGTGTAACACCCTTCTCGAGCACTACATTGTTTGTGACATTTTAAGGCCGAAAATTAGGTTAATTAAAATCCGTTGTAATATAATGGGGTAATTTTTTCTTTTTCTCAAGTCGTAAATATAAATACTTGGAATAAGGTAAAAGTGGAATCACATATTTCATAATCATAATTAAGGTTATAAGTTCGGAAATCATTTATATAAAACACATCTCGACTCATAAACATAAAACATAAAGATATACAGACCCAACATAAATGTATGGAGATGCAGCTCCTAAAATATAAGATACTTGGAGTCGTAGCTCCATAAACGGTAACACTAACTCCCAGACATATCCAGCTGGCCAAACTAAAATATAAAAGACAATCCTTTCTCGTACATCGTGAGAAGGACAAACCCAACTGACGAAAACTAGTGGAAACTCTATTTGAGCCCACTACTGACGTCATCACAGAAGACACTACTATAGCCACTACAAAAGTAGCTCTCGGACTAAGCCTTTTTCCCTTTCCAAGAGAAAAGTCATAGCCTGCGTACCATCAGCATTCATGCCTATCTCAAGAAAAGAAGAGTCAGGCATGACAAAAAACCAAACACCATCGTCTTGGACCATCTGAAGGCTAAAAGACGTCCCCTAGAAATGTAACACCCCGATTTTCGCTGCTTTGTAATATCGGTAATAAATATATAAATATATATTTTTATCCGAGACTTAGAAAATGATTTAGGATACAAAAAGGTCATTTCCTTGTTATACGTATTTTCATAAAGTTACAGGGAAATTTTTGGTTGAAAATTCAGACGGGGCCTAGGTCTGTTTTTTGCATTTTCACTAACAAGAAAAGTTCTTTGCTCGGAAGACCTAATTTTAATTCGTGAACGAGATGAAAAATGTTTTTATCATATTTACTCACGATCTACTGGAAGTTTTGAAAATTTTGGTAAAAAAATTAAAATATTATATTTGTTGCGGGCGTATCGTCGAGATTATCTATAGGAAAAGCTTGCGCCGGATGAATCGAGGAGTCGAAATGTAGCTGAGATGATGGATTTGACCGACTTGACGATCATTTATGACGATCTTATCCGTGTCATAATGGCGCATTTATGGCAAAAGGAATTTTTGCTATGAAATGACCATTTTACCCTTGTCTTTTTATGACAATTACAAGTCATGCCATTGGAAAATTTGACTAAATGTTAACCAAAACCCACGGCTCCAACATTGTCTTCTTCATTTAAGGCATTTTTCTTCCATTTCCATGTTTTTCTTCTTGAAAACCTAAGCTTTTGCCTTAAGAACTCTAAAGTGTTCATAATTCGTCAGATTTTACCTAGCAATTCTGACCATTTTCTATTCTTAATCTCGAAAAACTTTCAACATGAAAGTTGTTCATCTTTCTCTCTTATTTCCAACGACATAAATATCATCCAAAACGGACAAGTATGTTGAGAGATCTACCCAGATTACTAAAATTGTTCTAAACCACTCATCATGTTCATCTTCTTCTCTAAGTTTCTCAAGAACACCATGAGAAATTTGTGAAGAACATCATCCAAATCTTGCTTTCCTTGAATCATCAAGAGGTAACAACTTCTTATCTTGTCATTTAAATCATTTCTCTTCACAACTTTTGTAGATTCATGGCTTAGATCAACATGTTCTTCATTTACTTAAAATTCATGGAACTAGATTCAAAAATTCATAACTAATTCTAGAAAAATCCTTTTGGCATGAAACCAATTGCTATGATCTTATAATCATCTCTGTTTTCATCATCTAGAAGCATAAGATCATGAGAAATTTATTTCCCTAATTTATGGACTGGGCCGAACCTAGGTCAATGTTGTGTTCATAGGTTTTGTTTCATTTTCATGTCTTGATTCATGATTCAATCCTTTTGTATCTTGATAGTTCTTGTATGTAAGTATATAGAAGATCAAAAATCAAACTCTAACCTATTTGTTTCTTCAAAAACCAGAACCCTAGGTATGAGCACTTGATGGTTTTGTGATTCAAAAGTTGTTTGTAATCCTTGAATCCAACTCTAAGTTTTGTATGTTGATTAAATCCAAGAGTTGAAGAAATTTTTAAATTTTCAGCCTATGGATCTTGAGAAAACCGAACCCTGATTCTTAGAACTAGATGAGTTTTAGTTCATGTTCTTGGTTCATAATCTTGGTTTAAGTGATTAATCATGCTTAAGTAACTTATGGATCATTAATCCCTAAGTTAACCAAATTTTAATTTTTCCTAACCTAGAAAATTGGTTAAAGCCGAACCCTAACCTCCATGAGCCAAGTGTATTGTTGTTTGATTTGATTTATTTTGGTTGCAATTCGTTTGAAGGAAACAACCGAGTTAACCGATTTACGCGGACGGAGAGAAATCAGATCGGGATCAGGAGATTAACAGGAACTGTAGTTAAATCTTCAAGAGGTAAGGGGGGTATGCCTGAGGAGTTTAAGATAATCTCATGCTTATTTGTGGAGTCATTTATTAATTTTCTGTATGAAATATTTTATTATATTATACTGTTTACTATTAATTGCTAGATTGATGTGATGTTTATCTGAGTAATTGAATTGATGTGATGTGTGGACTTACATGATTATAATTATTTGTTTATATTATAATTGTGATTCATGTCATGAATTGATATATGTCATGCTATTATGTGATTGGAATTTATCTGCTGTTGAGTGATGGATTGAGTAACCTGACATTGGTCAGTGTTAAAAACTTTAATTAATGATAAAAACCTTAATAAGCTTGGATAATTAATCAGAGGGATTAATTTGGGAGATTTTGAGAAAAATGAAAAAGATTATTATTTTAATAATATTTTATGGAAACTGTGTAAATAAGCCATAGTAAGTGCGACAATGTGAAATTTTTTTACGAGGCTCTAATTTTTATATAATAAATTTGATTTTATTATAAAATGTTATTTAAAGTGATTAAGTTCTGAAAATAATGTTTATAGCAGTCAGAACAATTACTTCTGACAGAGAAATGATACAAGTTATTTAATATTATTTATTTAATATTATTAAATATTAAATATTAAATTATTTAAATATTCAAAATTTAATTATTAAATTTAATTATTATTAAAAAAAAAATTAAGTTGACCGTTATTGAGAGTATATTTTTGAAGTGAAACAATTAGAAATAAAGAGATTTATCAATGATTTTCAGATTTTATCAACGTTTTAACAGAAAAAGGATTTCTGTAAAAATATTTTATTCAGTGAAGTTATTCCGTTAAACTTGGATAAGTTTTCGGAGCTGTTGTTTTGTAATTGTTTTTCACTGAGAGAAATGTTTTACAAGCAGATAAACAAGCCTAGAAATTGAGACGTCGGGGTTCTAGTGTTGTATGGACACGTAGATCAAGGATCTATGTCATGGGACGGAGTGTCCTGCAAGTTTTGTTTTTGGACTGTGTGTCCTAAATTGATGTGGAAAGTGTGAATTCCATATCCGTGAGCCTAAAACTGGTGCATCGGTTTAAGGGCCTCGTGATTGAGCATTCGGACTGTGTGTCCTGTGTTGAGATTAAAAGACTTGGACTGTGTGTCCTGTATTTGTTGAAAGTGAAAAGTCTTAATTAAAAAGATTAAGCATGGTCTTTAAGCTTTGTGCTTCGACAAGGAAAGATTATTACGACAAAGAAAACAAAACGAGAATAAAAGTTTTTCTCATGCATTCAATGGCAATTGTGTCATGTAAATGGCATTGAATCCAGAGTGGATCAATGTATATAGAAGACGTGTCAGGTGGTGATGATCATTGAGTTCCGGAGTGGATCAATGTATCTTTTATGGACTGTGTTCCATTTAAATATTGGGCCTCTTTATGTGTGAGCCAATATATCGGACTGTGTGTCTATATTTATAGGACTGTGTGTCCAAATTATACATGTGTGCAGCTATTCCCTAACGGGAATGGGGGAATAGTGTCATTGCTTTGCATGAGCATCCTAACGGGAATGGCGATGTGCACAATTGTGTTATGTGCTTTGCATGGGCATCCTAACGGGAATGGGGATGTGCACAATTGTGTTATGTGCTTTGCATGAGCATCCTAACGGGAATGGGGATGTGCACCAGTGATTTTTCTTGGGCATTGTTTTGTTCGTTTTTACAATGTGCCATGTGCGGAGCCTGATCAGCTTGAAACGAAACAGAAAGTTGTGGGATCTCCGGAGCTTAGGTATCAAATTAGAGATTGAACATAGAAGTGTCATGCATTTTTATAAAATGACGATGACTGCCGGGCATGAAGCCCTGTGAATTAAATCATTCTACTGTTTGAATTAATGTTATTATATTGTGAATATTTGGTATATGCTATTTGAGAGTCGTGCATGGGGTTGTCTTATTAAAACTCATATATTGGAAACTCACCCTTACAAATATATAAGGTTTATTTTAGACTAAGGTAGTACTTTGGTACCCTAATACGGATGAAGCGAAGAATTCACTAAGTCGTTCGAGGACTTAACTCCTAGATGCTTGAAAAGGCATGCGTCAGTGGGAATGTCACGAGGATAATAATTCAGGATCTACATCAAGTGCGTACCAGACTTTGATCGTTGAGATACCTTTACCACCTCTCTGATTTATTGCCGAGTTTCTTGTAGAGTAGGAACTTATATGTTCTGATACTTCCATAGTTTCGGAAGTAGAGGTATCCTCACCGGATATTTCGATAGGTTGGGAGAACTATGGTAGTCTTCCTAACAGTAATTATTAGTACTGACCAGCTATAGGACTTTTGGTGTCTTATAAATTAGTGGTACTTGGTTAGTCTGGATGTTTGGCTATTGAGAGTCATTATTTTGAGTTATAATTCCAGATTACCACTACGGTACAATTACGTCTTTATTTTCTTATGTTATGATTTCGGGAGATGACCTGTTATGTGAAGGTCTAAGTGTAAAATTCTTATGATACCTATTTATACTATGTTAATGGTGATTGGGTTGTATATGGAGTAAAAGAAAAAAGAAAAAAAATTTATCACCAATTTTGAAAGGGATAAGTAACTAGAAAATTATATTTTTTCCGAAAGCAACCAGCAACACTATTTTATTAAGTGTATTTCCGAAATAAGTTACATAAATGTGATACCCTGAAATTGGGGTGTCACAAGAAACTCCACAATAATGTTCGCATGATCAAACCTCAACCTCTACGATAAATCAATCAAGCAACATCTTGACATCTCAGTCTTCTCAGAAGAACATAGAAGGCACAAAGCCCACCGACATAGGCAATATAAAATAAGGAGGTGAGATTCCCAAACATCACAGCATATGACAGATATGAAAATAGCACGACACAACATAGCATACATTCATGTCCATGTAAACATATATCTCACATAGACAATCCAGTATATACGAGTAACAAATCACGCAAACACATATAGCCAATAGTATACAATATCAATATGATCATAACCTCATCAAAGCATGACCGGACACTATTAGTTCATAGAGACACGAGAACAGAGGTAACTGATTGAAACTGCATAGTCCCATACCTACATAGCCTCAAGGAAGATCTGACCCTAACTCCGAAGCTAAGAGAACATTCAGAAGGATGTTGGTGTAAGCCCTAGAGGTCAGTGTATTTCTTAGACTTACATTTGTATCTTGCTATATATGATATAAGGCATTCCAGTTTATTGTGTTACTTGTTTAAACATAATAATGTCCTTAGAATAGAAATTTCAGTTTAATAGAATATCAAGTATATGAATTGATCGTGAGACACTATTGAACAATGAAATCCTATTCTTAAATATCCGTAGTCAAGTATTTTATTAATAAGGACAATAATAATACATTGAGACTATTATGTGTGCAGACTGATGACCATATCTCACGGGTCATGGATATGAGATATCGAGTCGCCACATAGGTACACATTAGAGTAATGATGTACTGGATTGACCCACCATGAGAACACTACATGAAGCGTTGTGTGAGTGTCATAAGTAGTTCTCATAGTGACAATGGTGTATGCAATCCTTCGACCTGAAATCACTACGATCCCTACATGAGGAGTCGTGTGCTTTAATACCGTCAAACGTCATCTGTAATAGGATGATTATAAAGACGGACATTGGGCATACCACGAGCCATGCAGAGGGATGTGAGTGACCTAGATGTAATTTGTCCCTCCTACATAACAGGAGTAATATCTGTGGGGCCCCTAATAGAGTGAGACTGTAAAATGCATGGTCGTGCTGAAATGAGTCAATATGAGATATTGACCTCATTTGTTGTTAAGTCTACTCGGGTATCAGGGAACATGATGTTGAACCATACAAGGGTGACACATTCCATGTCTTGTGTTCAATATAGATATATGGACAAAGGGATAATAATGCACATGAATATTTGTCACAGAAAGGTTTAACAAGAGTGATGTATTGCTAGATACCGCTCACTGTTTGTAATATTAAATGGGATTTAATATTACTACTAACGTTTTGGGAACCTATAGGGTCACACACATAAGAGAGGATTAAAAGAAGCAATAAAAGGAGAGTTGGACTTTTCTATTGGGCCTAGCACATAGTACATGGGCTTAGGTCAAACGCTGCTCACTAACTCACTTAAGGAGGTGCTGCTATAAGTAGACCACTTAAGCTATTGTGCCTACACGGTTTTGTTTTACCCTAGCCGCACATAGATAGTGATAGTGAACAACAGGTCTCGGTTTTTGAAGCTAGCACTGTGAGACAGAGACGCTTCGGGTTCGTGACGTTGGACGTTCACGGAATCTGCTCGTGTGGATACCTTAGAGACATCGTTTGTGCGGTGTTCGTGATAGACAATTTTAATCAACTGTCATCGCTTCAAGAGGTAAATCTTCTAACCATGAATCATGACCATTCGCAAGGATCCTTCGATGGGAATTTTTTACGCTGCGTTATTTTTTTTTTATACGCAAATTCCCAACAGTGGTATCAGAGCCGCTTGCGAAACCATGATTTTGTTACGTGGTTTACCTGTTATGTATGATAACATGTTTATAATGTGAATCGTTTTTCTGAAAATTGTTTTCTGAAAATCATTTGCATCCGTTTTGCGAAACCTTGTTTCTGTAATTTTCATATGTATATGATATATGCGTCTATTGCATGTTTATGTATATATGCGATATGTACATTGGTTCTGGAATCCTTATTATGTTCTGCGATGGCGTCAAGTGTTGATGTTAAACATGATCGGTTTCAGTTCTCTATTGGCGGCGTTAAGGGGTTTCAGACATGAAGAGTTCATGTTCTTGCAACTGAGGTACCAAGGGTTGAAACCCTAGTCGCCGTTCCTTGCAACGTGAAGTATTCACAGGCCTTGCGGTTTTAGGGTTGAGAGGTTGAAGCCCTAGCCGCCAAGGAAGCGAGGCACACTTCGGAGAAATTTTTTTTCCTCGGGGCGCTGCCCCGACCCCGCAAGGGGCGGCCTCCCCTTGACCCCCGCCCGCTAACCGGGCAGCGGGACCCCTGTGCTACCACTGCGTAGTGTGTTATTTCGAAATTCAAATTTTTGAAATCTTTTGTATCACTTAATAATAATATTAATAATAATAAAAGAGGTATTATTATTGTTTGTTATTATTTGTGTTGTGATGCATGGTGGATGGTTATGGCCTTAGTCTTTTGGTTTATTTTGAAATACGGCCTGCGTGTCGTGCCTTTCTCTTATATTCCATATGTATATTCTTTTCTCATCTCACTCCCCTCATATGTAAAATGAGGTTTCTGTTTATGTAATGTAATGATGGAGACAAGAAGACGTTATCCAGTGGGAGATCATGCTTGGAGAAGCTTGGACGCTCCTAGGTTTCAGTTTAGATTCTCTCATTGGCTTGGGAGAATCAATGCGTTAGGGGCCATAACCATATCACATTTATTTGCCTAATATATGTATGAGATGCATGTATGTATATAGTATGTTAAAAGGGTTTAACTAATATATGTATGAGATGTATGTATGTAAATAGTAAGTTAAAGAGTTTAACAAATGATGAGATCAAATTTTAATCAAATCCCTCAAAAGGAAATATTAAGTCACATTTAAAGGTCTTCCAATGCATGGCACTCGTCAAGACTATGATCGATTAAGTGTGGGTCCGCCAAAGCGGGGTACCTTTATCTATACTAGTAAGACGCGATGGGACAAATGTAATGTTCAACTGCTATCCATTGGGTCTGACTTAACTAAGCCAACTTCAATAGGATTGAAAGGCTTAGAGACTTAAAATTTGGGCTATAGTCCATGTGATGGATTAGAATAAGAGTTATTCACCCAACTGTCCAAGAGTTGCATGAGATGCAATCGGAAAGTGTTTCCCACCTATATAACCGAATTTTGAGTGATCAGCCAAAGCTGACTTAAAGCTAGGTGAAATATGGATCTTGGCCCACTAGAAAATCTTCCAACGGGATTTTCCGAATCAATGATGAGGGTCATTGTTTTGAGTAAAATAGTGGGAGGTGTATTTAATTAAAGACCTTATTAAATAACTTCATGGCATGATACTTATATTTTGCATATTTATTTCTGTAGATTACCATGGCATCAAACACATCAAGTAACCTGTCATTGCGATCCGTCCTTGAGAAGGATAAACTATCTGGAACAAATTTTCTGGACTTGTACAGAAACTTGAGGATTGTCCTCAAACATGAGAAAAGGCTGTATGTTCTTGAGGAACCTATTCCTGAGCCACCGGCTTCAAATGCTCCTAGGGCTGACAAGGATGCTTATAAGAAAGCATCAGGATGACGCCTTAGACGTCGGCTGTCTTATGCTTGCTACCATGACCTCTGAGCTGCAAAAGCAACATGAGACCATGGAGGCGTACGATATGATCGTGCACCTCAAGCTGCTCTACCAAGAGCAAGCAAGGCATGAGCGGTTCGAAGTTTCCAGAGCTCTTTTCCAGTGTAAATTGGCAGAAGGAAGCCCTGTGAGTCCTCATGTACTCCAGATGATCGGGTACATTGAGAATCTCGAGATACTGGGATTTCCTTTAGGCCAAGAGTTGGCCACCGACTTAGTTCTGTAATCGTTTCCTGAGAGCTATAGTCAGTTTGTCATGAACTATAATATGAATGATCTTGACAAACCTTTGCCAGAATTGTTGAGCATGTTAAGAACTGCTGAACAAAATATTAACAAAGGAAAGGGGAAGGCCATTTTGATGGTCCAGGCTGGAAAAAGCAAGAAGCAGCCCAAGAAGCCCACGTACAAACAAAAGGGCAAGGGCAAGGCCATCAACAAGTTCAAGCCCAGTACTTCTGGCTTGAAGCCTGTGGGTGGTGTGGCTAAGGAAGGTAATTGCTTCCACTGTGGTCGGACCAGACATTGGAAGAGGAACTGCCCAAAATACCTGGAAGAAAGCAAGAAGAAGAAGGGAAGTAAGACTTCCACTTCAGGTGTGTTTGTTATAGAAGTCAATTTATCTACTTCTGCATCATGGGTATTAGATACTGGATGTGGTTCTCACATTTGTACAAATGTGCAGGATCTAAACAGGAGTAGACCATTGGCAAAGGGCGAAGTCGACCTACGAGTTGGAAATGGAGCAAAGGTTGCTGCTTTAGCTGTAGGGACTTATGTATTGACATTGCCCACTGGGCTTACTTATTGATTAGAGAACTGTTATTTTGTGCCTGTAATTAGCAGGAATATCATTTCCGTTTCTTGTTTGGACAAGATTGGTTTTTCTTTTATAATAAAGAACAAAAGTTGTTCTATTTATTTGGATGATATTTTCTATGCTAGTGCACACATGAGTAATGGGCTTTATGTCCTTGATCTTGAAATGCCCATCTATAACATAAATACTAAGAGGTTCAAACCAAATGAGTTGAACCCGTCTTATCTTTGTCATTGTCGTTTAGGCCATATGAATGAGAAGCGCATTTCGAAGCTCCATAAAGATGGACTCTTGGACTCATTTGATTATGAATCATATGAGATATGTGAGTCTTGTTTATTGGGAAAGATGACTAAAGCTCCATTCACCGGAAAAGGTGAAAGAGCTAATGATCTTTTGGGTCTTATACATAGCGATGTATGCGGGCCCCTAAACACATTAGCTAGAGGTGGTTTCCAGTACTTCATCACATTTACTGATGATTTCAGTAGGTATGGATTTGTGTATCTTATGAAACATAAATCGGAATCCTTTGAAAAGTTCAAGGAATTCAAAAATGAGGTACAAAACCAACTTGGGAAAAATACTAAAACTCTTCGATCAGATCGAGGTGGTGAATATTTGAGCCTAGAGTTTGATGATCATCTGAGAGAGTGTGGAATTTTATCTCAACTCACTCCACCTGGAACACCACAATGGAATGGTGTTTCTGAGAGGAGAAATCGAACCTTGTTGGACATGGTTCGGTCTATGATGAGTCATGTAAACCTTCCAAACTCTTTCTGGGGACATGCTCTATTAACAGCAGCTTTTACACTTAACCGTGTTCCATCCAAAACAGTAGAAAAGACACCATATGAGATATGGACTGGTAGACGACCCATCATGTCTTTTATGAAGATTTGGGGTTGTGAAGCATATGTAAAACGTCAAGTTTCTAATAAGCTTGATCCCAAATCTGATAAATGCTTCTTTGTGGGGTATCCCAAAGAAACCAAGGGATACTATTTCTATAATCCTTCCAAAGGCAAAGTGTTTGTCGCACGGACTGGTGTATTCCTAGAAAAAGAGTTTATCTCCATAGGAACCAGTGGGAGGAAGATAGAACTTGAAGAAATTCAAGAATCACAGAGTAGTGACCTACCATTGGTAGAACATGAGCGACCTTCACAAAATGTTGTGGAGGAACAACCTGCTCCAGTAGCATAAGACCAGCGTAGGTCTAACAGGATACGTCACCAGCCTGAGAGATATGGATTTCTCATGACTCCACAAGGTGATGTATTGCTCATGGATCAAGATGAGCCTGTGATTTACCAGGAGGCCATCACTGGCCCAGAATCTGAGAAGTGGCTTGAGGCCATGAAATCTGAGATGGATTCCATGTACACCAACCAGGTATGGACCTTGGTAGAGCCACCTGAAGGGGTAAAACCCATAGGGTGCAAGTGGGTTTTCAAAAAGAAAACTGACATGGATGGTAAAGTACATACCTTTAAGGCGCGATTGGTGGCTAAGGGTTTCAAGCAAATTCATGGTGTCGACTATGATGAGACCTTTTCACCTGTTGCGATGCTTAAATCCATCCGGATCTTACTTGCTATCGCTGCATACCATGATTATGAGATATGGCAGATGGATGTCAAAACTGCTTTCCTTAATGGATAGCTTCTTGAGGATGTGTACATGACCCAACCTGAACGCTTTGACATTTCAGAGGATGCCGGAAATGTATGTAAATTGCAGCGATCAATCTATGGATTGAAGCAAGCTTCCAGAAGTTGGAACCTTCATTTTGATGATGCTGTAAGACAGTACGGATTCATCAAAAATGAAGATGAACCTTGTGTCTACAAGAAGGTTAGTGGGAGCATTGTTGTTTTTCTGGTGTTATATGTAGATGACATATTACTCATTGGAAATGACATCCCTACACTACAAAATGTCAAGACATGGTTAGGGAATTGTTTCTCTATGAAAGATTTGGGTGAAGCTACCTATGTATTGGGAATCAGGATCTATAGGGATAGATCGCTGAAATTGCTTGGCCTAAGTCAGAGTACATACATAGACAAAGTGTTGAGACGCTTTAACATGCATGAATCCAAGAAAGGACTCTTGCCTATGTCACATGGTATATGCCTATCAAAGGCACAATCCCCTTCCACTCAAGAAGAAAGGGATCACATGAGTAAGATTCCATATGCATCCGCAATTGGATTTATCATGTATGCCATGTTATGTACTCGACCAGATGTATCGTATGCTTTAAGCATAACGAGCAGGTACCCGATCGATCCCGGTGAAAGTCATCAGTGCGCTATCAAGAACATCCTTAAGTACTTGAGAAGAACTAAGGATTCGTTCTTGGTATATGGAGGCGAGGAAGAGCTTGCTGTAATAGGTTACACCGATGCTAGCTTCCAGACCAATAAGGATGATTCCAGATCGCAATCTGGTTATGTGTTCTGCCTGAATGGCAAGGCGGTGAGCTGGAAGAGTTCAAAGCAAGAGACAGTCGTCGATTCTACTACAGAGGCTGAGTATATTGCCGCCTCCAATGCAGCAAAGGAGGCTGTTTGGATCAGGAAGTTCATTGCTGAGCTTGGTAAAGTTCCTAGTATTGTGGACCCCATTGATCTCTATTGTGATAACAATGGGACCATTGCACAAGCTAAGGAACCTAGATCTCATCAGCGATCCAAACATATACTTAGGCGCTTCCATCTCATTCGAGAGATTATCGATAGAGGAGATGTGAAAATATGCAGAGTACCAACACTTGATAACGTTGCTGACCCACTTACGAAACCTCTTGCTCAACAGAAGCACGAAGGTCACACTAGATCGATGGGCATTAGATTTATGCTTGATTGGCTCTAGTGCTAGTGGGAGATTGTTGGTGTAAGCCCTAGAGGCCAGTGTATTTCTTAGACTTACATTTGTATCTTGCTATATATGATATGAGGCATTCCAGTTTATTGTGTTACTTGTTTAAACATAATAAAGTCCTTAGAATAGAAATTTCAGTTTAATAGAATATCAAGTATATGACTTGATTGTGAGACACTATTGAACAATGAAATCCTATTCTTAAATATCCGTAGTCAAGTATTTTATTAATAAGGACAATAATAATACATTAAGACTATTATGTGTGCAGACTCATGACCATATCTCACGGGTCATGGATATGAGATATCGAGTCGCCACATAGGTACACATTAGAGTAATGATGTACTGGATTGACCCACCATGAGAACACTACATGGAGCGTTGTGTGAGTGTCATAAGTAGTTCTCATAGTGACAATGGTGTATGCAATCCTTCGACCTGAAATCGCTACGATCCCTACATGAGGAGTCGTGTGCTTTAATATCGTCAAACGTCATCTGTAATAGGATGATTATAAAGACGGACATTGGGCATACCACGAGCCATGCAGAGGGATGTGAGTGACCTAGATGGAATTTGTCCCTCCTACATAACAGGAGTAATATCTGTGGGGGCCCTGATAGAGTGAGACTGTAAAATGCATGGCCGTGCTGAAATGAGTCAATATGAGATATTGACCTCATTTGTTGTTAAGTCTACTCGGGTATCAGGGAACATGATATTGAACCATACAAGGGTGACACATTCCATGTCTTGTGTTCAATATAGATATATGGACAAAGGGATAATAATGCACATGAATATTTGTCACAGAAAGGTTTCGTCAAATCACTGACTTTCTCACTACTTAGGTAGCAGTGATGTATTGCTAGATACCGCTCACTGTTTGTAATATTAAATGGGATTTAATATTACTACTAACGTTTTGGGAACCTATAGGGTCACACACATAAGAGCGGATTAAAAGAAGCATTAAAAGGAGAGTTGGACTTTTCTATTGGGCCTAGCACATAGTACATGGGCTTAGGTCAAACACTGCTCACTAACTCACTTAAGGAGGTGCTGCTATAAGTAAACCACTTAAGCTATTGTGCCTACACGGTTTTGTTTTACCCTAGCCGCACATAGAGAGTGATAGTGAACAGCAGGTCTCGGTTTTCGAAGCTAGCACTGTGAGACAGAGACGCTTCGGGTTCGTGACGTTGGACGTTCACGGAATCTGCTCGTGTGGATACCTTAGAGACATCGTTCGTGCGGTGTTCGTGATAGAATATTTTAATCAACTGTCAATGCTTCAAGAGGTAAATCTTCTAACCATGAATCATGACCATTCGCAAGGATCCTTCGATGGGAATTTTTTCCGCTGCGTTATTTTTTTTTTATACGCAAATTCCCAACTGCATGACCGGACACTATTAGTTCATAGAGACACGAGAACAGAGGTAACTGATTGAAACTGCATAGTCTCATACCTACACAGCCTCAAGGAAGATCTGACCCTAACTCCGAAGCTAAGAGAACATTCAGAAGGAGTGGTTAGAGCACATATTTCATAACTACCAATATTAGGCATCTTGTGTGGTCAATAGTAACAGCTACATAGTGGCACTATAATTGATTTTGAAACACTCTCAATAACCTGGACCGTCTAGTGTCTTGTCATTGATGTCAGTGTATTGCATGGAACGCCACGACCAAGAAGAATCACCAACTGCCCATCTGTGACATTCCTACCATGACCATCCCTAAGACCATTTAAGATCGTCACTAGCACATCCTCATGCGAACAAGAATGTAAGCCCGCTTCCTAGGCACAAAGGCCTTACTGACAAATTCATTTGAATAAAGCCGATAACGGCATGTGCGTTCATATTTATCCACTGAATAAATTTCGGGGTTCCTTATAGAAACCAAAAGCCATTCTAGAGGCAAAGCAGACAGTACCAACCTGTTGAGAATCACCCTTCGTTGGACTATCCATGTTTCAATTATTTATTACATTATGAAGGTTGGTCATTCGTCATCAACTCAATTATGCCTCTTTAAGTCAATTCCCGAACATGATTACTTGTCGAGAAAGTAACCTTAAAATACTCTTTGTCCTTAAGTATTATGGATGTGTGGATATTGAATTATCCATACTTTATGACAAATGGTCTTGCTTCACCATACGCAATAAATCCTTAGGTTCATATTTTCATTAAGTCAACCTCGACTTAGGTTTTCCATTTAACTTGAAATACTAGTCTTGGAGGCCAAAACCTCTTTTGTCCAAAAATAAAAACCATTTGACTAAAACCAAATCATTTGGAAGTAAGATTGACACATAGGTATATTGGTACCAAATCTTTCAAAACAGTATTTTAAAACCGTAAAATTATTGAAAGACGATTTCCCCCTTTTTACTTGATTTGGGGCCGAAACACCTAAACTTTCAAAATAAGCTTCTTTTACTCAAAAACATCACTCATCTAGGTTCTAATACTCATTTTAAGGTATTAAACTACTAAGTTAAGATCTTGAATAGTATTTTACTCAAAATTCCTAAAACTTGACCGAAAACTCTTTGATTATAAAGGTTAATAATTCATTTTGGAGCCTTAGGACACTTAGTTAAGTGTCAAAAACAGTTTCCAACTCCCAAAAATAGTGCTGGTCGAATTTCCCATTCTTGGCAAATTTTACAAGTTCAAACTCTTAAAAACTCAATTTAATTGCCTCTTAAAACATGATTTTGTTCCTCTATGACCTAAAATAAGATCAAAACCATTTTAGAACCACTTGAACACCTCAATACAGTTATGAACACTATAAAAACAGTTTTAGAAAACATTTTCTTCTTGGTTTCATTGGTCCTTAAAACACTCATTCCTTTGTTCTTTAAAACATTGTTTGGTCCATTTAAAATATAAGCTAAGATCAAAACATTTCTAAACAATTTATAAAACTCTTAACCAAAAAACAAAGTTCCAAAACCTTGTTAAAACTTGTTATTTTCTTTTTTGGTTTTACTATTTATATCCTCACTTAAAGGTTGTAAGGCCACTTAAGTTTCAAGGATTGGAGTTAAACTCCCATTTTGTTCAGACTTGGCCAAAACCAAATACAATAAAAGTGAAGATTACACTTCACCAAACAAGTTCAAAATTATGCATAGGCATCAACGCATCATATCATAGATCAACAATCACGTTATATCAATAATCACATTAAACAATTTATTTTCAACAACCAAGTACTAAATTCCTCACTTTGATCCAATGATCAAAATGATGGTTTCAACATTTAAGGAATAATTTTTACAATCAAGCAAACATATCAAGAAACAACATTCAAATCAACAACAATTTCACAACTACTTCCAATAAATCAATACAAGCTGTATACAACATTTTCAGCATCCAAACAACAAGGTTTAACAAGCATTTGCTAGATCAAACAAACTCCAAATTGGACAAATGAGCACTCATATGAAAGGCTGGGATGTCATCTCTTCATCCATAAAATTAGTTTCACAAACAGTGGTCACACCATCACTAATTTACGAAAAACCACATCAATTTCAGAATCCAAAACAGAAATTTGATCCAGTTTTAAAACACAATTTAAGAGGTCAAACCTCCACGAAATCAAACAAATTTTATGTCTAAAATAAAGCCCAAGACGTCTATTTTCAGTACCAAAAAGAATTTTCGTGATTGGAGATCTATTTTGGGAGAAAGACACAAAATAGTGACACAAGGTCAAAAATCCGAAAATGACATTCTTGCAATACAATCTCATAAATGATTAACATCAAAATGGAGAACCTTCTCAACAATGGAGTTTCCAACAACACACATTAAAGCCATTTCCCATCCACCATAAGGTGCGATGAGGTTCACTCCCCCTTACCTCTCGTAGCTCCCTTAGTGAAGTTGCAAAGAGGATCCTCCAAAATGAGGTTTTGGCCAAACCTATCAAGGAAAGAATGACAAGTTTGAAGCTTTGTTTTGAAGAATCTTGAACTAAGGAAGGTTGCTTCATGATTTTAGGAAGATAAATGAATATTTAATGAGTTTAGAAACTTACTTTGATGAAGAAAATTAAGAACAAAGTTTTGGTGTTCTTGAACTCTAGAAAACTCAAATCTCAAAATTGCTCAAAATGAAAAATCCGGTGAAATAAAAAGTGTTTAGATGATCAAGGATAGTAATGAAATGGTGTTTTAATTTTGAAACAAAACTTGGATTATGTTCTTGTGAGCTTGGCCGAATTTCAAGGAGAAATGAGAGAAGAGAGAAGAGAGAAAATGCAACCTTGTGTTTTTGATCTTGAAAACTTAGTAACTAAGTATGTTTGGTTGTTTGCGTAAAATGTGACTAAAATGAAGTGTTTGGGGTGGTTAAATGGTGCTTTGGTCGTGCACCACATAGAGGGAGAGGTGAGAAATTTTAAATTTTAGGGTTGGCACTTTTATCCATTGGTTAAAGACATGTATTGGATAAAAGGGTGCTTAGATATTTTTGTGACAACTTGATGGCTTGTCAACTAAAGGTCACATCAGTCACTTTATTTACTTTTGTGTCACACACTCCCAATATTTAACTTCCCCTGCTGCCCTGAACTTGGTTTCGATTCTCTCTGGACGCCCAGGGTTGGAATGTTTCCAGTAAAGTTGATATCGAATAAAATATTAATATTTTACTCTGGCACCAAAATTTTTAAAAACATTCCAAACAATCACAAAACACTAAAGGCATTCCAGAAACTAATATTTTCATTTTTGGGTCAAGTTAGGGTTTTCCAGCCGGTGTAAAACAACACTGTTGGCTAAAACACAGATGTCCTTCCATCTGATTTTTAAACCAAAAATTGAACCGTAACTCCCTACAATATAGTAGGTTCCAACTATGATTTTGTTTTCCTCAAAATAATTTTCTTGATCTCAGGTAAAAATGTGAAATATAAATGACGGTCAAGATACAAGAAAATGGGGTGTTACAGGTCGTCTCTACCACATATGACATACTCCTTGAAAAAGTTGCAATCCACTGCATTCCGAATAAGGCCATGTAATCCTTCCGCCACAATGAGAAATAGAAAACGGGCCATCGGGTCGCCTTGCCTGATGCCTTTGGACATGTTAAATTCCCTTGCTGGGCTACCATTTGTAGCACCAAGTTTTTCGTATAAGCTCTTTTATGTATGTTTTGTTTGTTAGCAAGGTTTAAAACGAGCTAAGTGGAGTTTTAGGTGGAAAATCCCTTTCTTCGACTTGTGTCCTGTGACTGCTTGAGTCACAAGCACGACGGTGCTTAATAGAGAGCACGACTGCGCTCGTTGGGCTAGCGCGTCTCGCTGACGCTTAGTTGAGCATGCCCGTGCTCAACAGTGAGCATACCCGTGCTCAAGGGCAGGCCGCGCCTCATAGGTGCTAAGTTGAGCAAGGTCGTGCTCGAGGAGGAGCACGACCGTGCTCAGGTCTGTGCCTCTAAATACAGAACAATAACCGAGGGTTTTAGTCATAAACCCTATTTTGGCAACAGCAGCCACCCTAGTGCGGCTGAACCTAGTTTTATCCCTATTTTCTCTAAACTCATTGCATTGTTGGAGCTTTGGAGACTTGTGGAACGTCTAGTTAGTCAGTGCCAATCATTGTAAGGTAATAGTTCTTCCCTCTTTTGGTTTCATTTCTTTTATTAAGAATTGGGAACTAATGGTTTGACCCTTTTGTTTGACCAAGACTTAGAAAGCTAACTGAGCCGTTCGAGGGACGCGTTGGGTTATCAATTGAGTTGTCACTATCGGATTCTTCATACCATGTATAGGGAGAAGGATAGTGTATTCATTAGGCAAGGGGGTAGCGTAAGATGAGGAGTTTCCATAGCCCCGTTATATGTTGTTGTTAACTGTTATTAATGTCATGTTATGTTTGATTATGACTATGTCTAAACTATTGTTGATGCCATGATATGCCTGGTTGTATGAGTTAATTGTTATCAGTGTTAGTTGATTAACGGTATGCCTATTGTCTCATGATTGTTAAGTTATATGCCCAATGATGTATATTTGGTTGAATCTGGTTATGATATGAGAATTGTTATTTGTGTTGTTATGCATCCGTTGGCTGAATGTTGATTGGTTGAGTGTTGGTAATGACGAACATGTTAATAAGACCCTAACTAGATAATTTAGGACTCTTTAATTAACATAAGAATTAATGGGTTAATCCCCTAAGGTTTCATAAGACATGAACTGCTAGTGAGAGGTGAGGATTGATGCCAATTGGGCTAGTCAATGGACCCTGGGATTTGATTTTAGAGTGTTAGGGAGCCAAAACTCCAAGAATATAAGTTGAATCTGCCCAAAACAGTACGACTGGCCCAGGAGCACAGTCGTGCTGAACAGGGAGTACCCAGTTAAATTCTGGAAAATGGACGTACTTTGAGCACGGCCGTGCAGGAAAATGAGCACGACCGTGCTGGGACGAGCACGCCCGTGCTTCCCCTACTGGTAAAAGTCTGAGATTAAAGGAATTAAGGGGTGTTTAACCCCAAACGTCCCCAATAATGTGATAACGCACCAATTGAATAAAGAAGAGTTAGACAACTTAATTAAAGACTAACTAAGATAAATAAGAGTAACAAGTTGGTTAAGCCGGTGCCCGGTGGGTTGTCGTACGTTGATGAGCTTTGGTGCTTTTTGGCCAAAGTGGCCTCGATGCTTTTTGGTCAAGGTGTTTATAGGTTGAACCTTAGTGCTTTTTGGCTAAAGGGGTATTGACCCAGAAAGGTTAAGGTGTTGATATTGATGTTGATGATGGTGATAAGTCTTGGGTGCTTATTGGCCAAAGCAAAGGAGGTGGTTGCCTTGTTTGTTGTTGTGCTCATGCATTCATACGTTGAAGTTGTTAGTGGGGGAAGTTTAACATAGGGGAGGTCATCCTAGAGTACGACGATATGGCCAAGTCTCGGGTGATTCGCCCAAGGTTTGGTGAACCATGCGCCCCCGCTGTGGCGCATCCACGTTATGATGCGTCGGCTATCCAAGGGGTTCACCCATTGTTTGGTGGACTGCCGGCGTTGGTGCTTTTATGGCCAAAGTGGATATGAACTCCGAAGTTGCCTTCCTGAGATAGTTTGGATCCACATGCATAATGGAGTAGAGGAATAGTGTTGCACCGCATAGCATATGTTGGTTGAGATAACATGTTGATGTGATTTATATTATATTATGTTGTATACGGCTATGCCATATTATGATATATGTTCATCTTGCTTAACTACTTCCGTGCCATTGTGTTTACATGATTTCTTACTCCCCGTTCTCTGTCTTCTTGTTTGGCATGTATGGTTTTTTGTAGAGGGTGACGAGCATCCAGGAGAGGAGTGACTCTGAGGAGCCACCACTCATAGTTAGGATTTCCCTGTTTCTAGTTTAGTAGTTTCAGTTGTATTCCGAGGATTTATTCCTGAACGGTTATACCAGCTCTGTATGTGACATCAGGGTTGGGATATGTTTATGTTTTATCTTTTCAACTTTTATGTTGTTTCCACGTTGAGTTGTTACAATGTGGTATCTTTTACCCAGTTTTTATTTTAATGAAATAAATGCATGTTTTAATATTACCTTTTTTAAGTAAATGTTTTATAAATAATATGCAGGGTAGAGGGTGTCACGCTTTGTGGTATCAGAGCAGGTCTGTCCTATCAGGTCGTGGTATGAGTCTGTTTTGAGTCTGTTGTTGCTCTTGTTTGAATTGTCTATACTTGTTATAGACAGTGATGCTTAAAGTTTTGAGCCTATCACTTTTCCTGCTTAAGTTCTCTGTATTTAATGGTTGTGTTGGACATGTACAGGAACTCATGGCAGGAAGAGGCAGAAACGATTAGGCAATTGTTGACGCGTTGGCACTCCTTGCCAATGCAATCAGACAAGTTCAGAATAACAACAACGGAGGACCAGCTGAGTTTCAGGGTCTTGACAAGTTCCAGTGGAACAATCCACCGTCTTTCAGAAGAGCTTATGACCCCGAGGGAGCTTTGTTGTGGATGAGGGAGATCGAGAAGATCTTCCGAGATATGGATTGCAATGATCAGCAGCGGGTTATTTTCGCAACTTTTATGCTCACTGAGGAGGTTGAGCACTGGTGGGAGAATTGTCGTCAGAGGATGGTGGCTGAGGGTACAGCAGTCACCTAGGCTAAGTCATTTAATCCAATCTGCTAGCTAATCCGCTATCTGCTATCAGTTGGCTTATCCGCTATCCGCTAACTTATCTGCTATTCACTAGTTTTTACCAAACAGAGCCATACTACGTGATGCTAATGGATGATTATTGTGTTATCTTGTTGATGTTACAAATGGAGGAATTAATGAGACTAAAACAAGAAAAAGAAACAAAGACATAGTTAGGGCATCGAGAAAAGAGCTAGATTTTGAGATTACCTCTTTTCAAAAAGATTCAAGGTGACAATATAATCCCCAAAACCTCTTTAATTATTGTAATTAATTATTTGAATTGATATGATTACATACTTGTGAAAATGCTATATTTGATTGGTTTATTCACATGCCTTGGCTTGATTGATTTGTTTGGATTGACAATATGTCTATATGTTGAGAATATATATGTTATAGTATGATGATAATTGATTTGTTGTGTTTGACAATGCATTTGACATGTGACTTGTATGCTTGACTCGTAGGATGAGTAAGTATCTAATCTGAGATTACGATGATATGTTGTTTTGGATTGGAAAGATATTCTTGTTGAATATAGATAACTGTATGTGATGGATAGAGGTTGAGATACTAGGCTCAGGCCATAATATAGCGAGATGATTTTGCGCCATGGCATATGCATTGTTGTATGAGAAATACTGTGATCTTTGGGTGGCCTTCGAGCGAGATTATAATGGCCTTCTAGAGAAATTATGGCCTTCAAGCAAGATAGGATCGGTCGACATACATCTAGGTACAATACCATTTATAGCATAAGCTTTTCATCCATAGATTAGTAATTTGAGGATGATTGAACAATAATGCATTGAGGCAGATTGTGTATGATTGTTTGTCCTTTTACATATTGAAATGCTATTTTTCTAGTATTTTATTTTATCCTTATTGTATTGTGTATTATTGTGAAGAGAGGATTTTATATACCTTCCACATCAGGTATCGCTAGAAATGTCATGGTTCAAAATGTTTTAATGTATCTATTATTGTCACGAGTTTTACTCGTTTATGGGGATTTCTTACATTTCCGAGTCATAAATATGGCATTGGGTTTTTGATAGTATCTTCGGGGTGGTTGATAGATCCCAATGATAAAAGTCATTCGGTCACATCGAGCCAGATCAGAATCTATTAAATTGATCCACTTAAATCTTATTAAGAATTTTGTAGATAATCAACTATATTATTGTTTTAGCCATTATTGTATTTTTAGATACAGTGATTGAGTATTGAAAGATGCTTATGATCATGAAGTTTTCATGCTGTGCTACAAAAGTCCAATTTTGGTAATTATAATTTTCTACGAGTCTCTTCAATATTTACTTTAAATAAAATAAGATAAATTTTACTAAGTTTTGTACATTGCATTATAATTATTCGGGGTGTTACAAGAGGCAGCAAATGAAAATGATACTGTCTTAGATTTATATATATATATATAAAATAAATAAAAAATAATTAAAAAAAGAAGAAGACGGGGCAAGGGTTGTACGTAGGAAGTTAAATCTGATGTTGACATGCTGCAAAGCAAAGGGACGTACTGTTGATCTGCATTTTTTTTGGCTACTAATAACAATAACACGACGCTCCCTGTAGTCATCCTCGTTTGTAGGGGAGCTAGATCTCACATGAACTAGTGACAGTGCTACCATAGAAGGAATTGATTTAAAAACTTTGTAGGTATAAGGATTAAATAAAAAAATGTGCATAATTTATAAGGATCAAATTTGTAGTTTAACCTTACACGATAAATATCTACGTTAGTCTTGTTTGTCATATAACATCATTAGTAACGTCGTTCGAAACTTGATAAATGACATGGACGAAATTATTAAATTATACGTATAAAGACCAATTTCAAAACTTTAAGTATAAAGAGCAAACAAAAAAAATGTCCATTGCATATATGTACCTAGGTTATAATTTAACAAAAATGTAAGACAACCATTCCAAACTTTATACAACCCAATTGTGTCCTATTATTCCCAACAAAATATATTGCAAGACACCATTGTGTTTATACCAAGGTCAAACCGGACCACAACGAGGACAATAAATTGAAATATAATTAAATAATATTATTTTAATTTTAATATAATATGAACAAATAAACAAAAAACAACAAACAACAAAATTATTAAAATTATGAAATTAAACAAATAAATATAAAAATATAAAAATCACTAAAAAGTAAAGTTTTGGTAAGTCCCAATCTTTATACTAATTTTTTTTTCACTTCGCCGCGACGATTCCTCCGGTTGCCGATTTTGGTCCGTTTTCAAAACCTTGGTTTATACACGGCACAATCGTTCCTTCAGGTATATAGTATGAAATCAAATTATTAAATATTTTTTTAATTTATATTAACGGTTGACTTTCATTTTTATTTTTATTTTTGATAAAAACGGTTGACTTTCGTGGTGCAAGATACAATATAACTTAACGTGGTACGTAATAAAATCCACCCGAGTCATAACCATTGGACAACTCTCTAAACATATATAGTTCTTTAAATAGGTTTAGAGTGTGTTTGGGAAAGATCCTTCTCTTTCATCTGTTTTTAAGCAATTAAGTGGTTTTGTTAAAAAATTGGTATCTTTGGATACCTAGATTATTTTCTAAAAAAAAATTTTCTCCTCCTTTCAGCTGTTTTCTAACAAGCTGCAAGATCCAGCTATTTTTTAAAAAAGCTTTTTCTAACCAACATTTATTGACAACATTTTTCATCTTTAATATATAAAAATGATTATTTTTGCACTACCCAAACAAAATAGGTTAGCTTAAAATCGTTTTTTAACAAACATACCCAAATAAAAACAGATTTTGATTATAATCGATTATCATAATAATTGATTATTTGAAAATAGATTATTAGCATAATCTTTTTTTTCCAGCTTTCCCAAACACACTCTTAATAGTTAATCAAACTAAAGTGAAGCAAGTTATTAAGCATGGATGGATTATATAAATTTGATAGAAAGTTGATTCAAGTGATGTCCGTATATGGTCTGTGATTAGGCTAAGTCGTTGATTCACTTGCCCGATTTTCAATCTTAGATGCCAAAGATATGCGATGACATTTTGTTACCTCATCTGCATGGCAAACCATCCAAAACACAACCTTAACTAATTGCAATAATCGCTTAAATCATCAGCAATGAGGCAACAAAATCACCTTTTTGTTCTAAAAGACATAGGAATTAACTAAGGTTTTAAGTCATAAATCACCTTTTTTAAATTGGTGGAATGGGCAAGACAGTCAATGTTCAATGTTCAATATTCTAAAAGACATAGGAAGTAATGTTCAACCCCTTGCTCAGTGTTATCATTTACCACAGTCCCACAAACCATTGTTATTGGCTTGTCATCTTCAGCCTTCCAGCCTTTTTCAAACTTGTTTCTTGGCAGTAATACACTACTGATGAGCTAAATCTCCCGCCTAAAATTTCTGCTCCTTGGCAACAAACAGTTGCAGCAATGTCAGATAAAGTGTCTCCAAAACCTGAAGTTGGTGACTGGCTGCCACAAGAATTTGAAGAAAAAAAAAATGCTACATGTTTGAAACACCCTGTCTCTTGCACCTGTTTCAATACCTCTTCCTTGACAGCAAGCTTTGCTTCCTTCTCTGCACTTAAACCAGGACCACCATCCTCTCTCCCTCTAACCTCTGCAACTGCAACCCACTTGATGACTTCTTCCAAATTAGATGGAAGGACTGAGACTACAACTGAAAGAACCTTATGAATGTCTTTTACATCCTCTGATATTAATAGAAGAGGAGCATCATCACTTAGGAATTTTGCAATACTAATCCAACTCTCCTGTTTGCAGCTTTGTTCCTCTTTATCTGATGAAATGTAGTGGCCAAGATCATCCCAGATTTCTTTCGAATGAGAAAAACCTTTCACCATTGGACTGGAACTAACGAGTCTCTCTTTTGCTCCTTCACATTTACACCTATAGGCTTCAAATATATCACTCTTTCCCACGTATTCTATTGGCAAATCAGCAATCCGTTTCTTCACCTCTTCAACAATGAAGTGTTCATTAGGAAATTGGGCCAAGTATTAGATTTTTAGCATAGGCCCATAATATTGTTTCAACTTCTAATGTGACCTTCCCCCTTTTATCATAATCAGAATTAATCATAGAAACTTGGGCTTGGCCCATTAGTTCAAAAAACTGACCTATCTTTGATATTTTTTTTTCTGCCCTGACTCTCTCCTCCCATCTATCGTCACTTCTGAACCCAGCAATAGCAGCAACCACTTCATTCTCCATCAACTGCGGAGCTCCTGAATTGTCGACTGACGGGTCAAAAAGGGGCAATTTCACCTCCCCATCTAGCTCCAATGAAATTAAACCTTGAATGAGGCTATCTAACTTCTTCGAATACTTGTTGTTATCAAGAGTATGGGATTCTTGATAAGAATAAGTATGGCTCAACCAAGAACTAAGGAGACAATAATCTCACAAATGGATTTAATCCAAAAATTCAACCTCCAAAGTTATCATTCAACGTGAAAATGGTGTGTTACATATAGCTTTGAGACTGTCAACTTTTGTCTTCCAAAAAGATACCATAACCCCTTATTAACTCACATAACTAAACCACTAATTGGTGTAGTAGATGCTTTTACTACAAACAATTAAGTGGCTGCCTAATATTTACTCTCCTACTTAAACCAAATAATAAAACTGTAACTTTCCTACTTAAACAAATTATAAAATGACTTATAACTAAAAAAGAGCTACTTTAGGCATGCAAGTCAAAAGATTCCCTCCCAACAAGACTAATAAACTCGTGTAAAATTTGGTTCGTAACTGCCACCGTTATTTTCACCATGATTGAAGCCGAATCTGGTCAAGAGGCATGAAATACGTTTTGTAGAAAATTTCCTTAGCTTTCCAACACACCAAAGAATGCATCAATCGGAGATCGGTAGCTCAAGATACAAAAAAACAAATCAGCTGGTTCATCACTAATAAAAATAAGATTTTCATCAAAGTCCTTGAATTGCTTCTTGATCCATGGTCTTCATTGGGCTCATATCATTCTTGTTGAAAAGTTGACTTGCCACCCTTGGCTCATAGCATACCTTTCTTCGTTAAGAAAATCCGTCCTCGAATTTATTACTTAAATCCCTACATCAAATGAAAGACATAGATGCCACATTGAAGATAAGTCAATATCAAAGACATTTTTATTTATTTTCCCTACAACTTGCAATAGCCTATCTCTTCTAGAGTGGACTTTTGATTTCCTTTTATTAGGAAAACTTTTATTCTTTTTTATGTACACACACCCAACCTCCGGGATCAAATGGAAATTGATAGAAACCATAAAATGTAGCAAGTAGGTGTAACACATTTCCATCTTGTACAATCAACACCCCAACACATTCATAACCAAGGTAGTGAATTATAAGAATAAGCAGAAAGTTATACCTTTTGTGAAATTCTACTTTCAAGTTTAGCTTTCTCGGTTTGAACATGGTCATAAAAGACAAGGGACTTTCTCTTTTTAAAGGCTCCCAAGAAAGTTTAGCCTTATGGACACTCTCCTTATCACAAACAAGGGATGATTCTTTTATAAACAAGACAATTCTTTTAAACAAATTTGGATCATCATATGAAAGCTTAAAAGAATTTGCAAGAATGGGTAGAGTAAGAAGGGGAATAGTAGTTATCCCATCAATTATTGTTAAATGCAAACCTTTAGAGCTGATTACAAACTACAAAATGCTAACTTTATGTTGATCAAAAGAGTATGTGAGCAAGTTAGCAAACAAACTTTCTCTAAGTAATCCAACACATTCCTCAAAATTGTTGTGATAAATCAACTGAACATTAGAAAGCACAACAACACATTTATCAAGGAATTCATTCAAGTATTGGTTCATAATTCTCAAATCAATCTTAGGAAGATGGCAAGAATCATGCAATTCAGCAAGCAAGTTTTCATTCCTATTAAATGTAGAACAATAACAAGACCCATGCAATTTACCAAACATGTTATCAAATCTTGTGTCAAGATATCCATACTTTTGGGAACCCATGCAAGTTCCCAAACCATGAGGTACTTCCCTTGGGATTATCTTTTCAATTACATCGATTGTCTTGCAAACTTCCATTGGAGGAACATCTTCGATTTCCTTCAAAAGAGAATCAACACAAGTAGGCAAAGAGTTAGGAAAAACATCAAGACAAGAATTTACTTTTTTCACCTCACCTTTTATTTTGTTCTCATCTTTTTCTTTTCTCTCACTCTTTTCCATGCTCTCATCTTTCTTTTCTTTCTCTTCAAATGTATTCTCAACTTTTACCTCATTCTATTCACTCTTTTTTTCACTTTCTCTCAAATTAGGATAGGCTTCCATAGGTTTCTTTTCATGAGCACTAGCCAAGGTCTCCTTAGAGGTTGAAGTGTTGCCCTCCTTCTTTGATTTTTTGTGAAGAACTCTATGGTAATGGTATGGAAAAAATCTTCTCCTCGTGATTTTTCTCATCTCGGCCCAAGTCTCAATAGGTTCCTCCTCATATCTTCTTCTCTCTTTTTGCAATTGATTCCACCAAACAAGTACATAGTCCTTAAATTGAAGAGATGCTACCTTCACTTTCTTTTTCTCATTGTAATTGTTGCAATTGAACACTTGCTCTATCCTCATCTCCCATTTTCAAATAGGCTTCGGGATCATTCTTCCTAGGAAAAGTAGGAACTTTGATCTTGACCCCTTCTATATTTTGGAGAGCGACAAGTTGTCTATCATAATTTGCACTCATTTGCTCCATTTGCCTTTGAAGGGTTTGTATTTGTGTAGCCATTCTAGCATGAAGAGTTGCGAACCTTGGAGAAAGTGGTGGACCTTCTTAGGATGCCATCACTTGAACACACAATATCAAAATATAACAAGAAATTATAAAAATTCCTCACTACTCTCCCTCACTTGTGCACACAAATGTATTTTACTCAATTGACTTTTTTCACACCAGATGTAATTTTTCACTCTTGCCTTTTTCCACTCAATTGTTCTCTTTTAGACCTTAGAGGAATCAAACACAATCCACACAAAAATTCCAAAATTCAAGTAACAAAATTCACAAAACTTATCAAAAACAAAGAAAACAAAAGGAAAGTCTAGTAAAGGAAAAGCTTTGGGAATAATGAAAATAAGGAATAAGGGAAACTTTTCAAGAACACTAATTGACCAAATAAGTTTTTGTCTTCTCTTTTGTTGAAATTCTAGGTGCTGCTTTTCCCTTTTTTTTTTGAATTTCTTTTTTTTTAATTCATCAACACACTAGAGAAGAGCTTGAAAAGAGAAACACAAATGTAATTTTTTTTTCGAATTTTTTTTGTTTGTTTTTGGGCAGCAAGAAAATGAACACAAAAACACAATAATTCCCTTCAAAACAAAAACAAGGTAACAATTATTTTTGTTTTGGGTTTTGGTAGAAAAGATGAAAGGAAGAATATGAAGAACAAAGAAAAAAATTGAAGAACAAAACTCCAACTTCAACCAAAGTCTAAGCTTTGATACCACTTGATGACAACAAAGGATAGGTTGCCTTTGGAAACGATCTTATGGTTGAATTTTTAACAATAATTTAGTGTAACAACTTGTAACCAGAATTAAAGTGAAGAAAAGAAATAAAATGGATGAAGGAAAGAGATGGAATGGCGCCACAAACAAAGAAGTTTGATAAGCCTATAAAGTTCGCCACAAGAATCTTGGATTCTTGATAAGAGCAAGGGTTGGCTCAACCAAGAACCAAGGAGAACACAATTCTCAGAAAAAAGGATTTAATCCAAAATTCAACATCCAAAGTTATCATTCAACATGAAAATGGTGTGTTACATATAGCTTTGAGGCTGCCAACTTTAAGCTTCCAAAAAGATATCATAACCCCCTTATTAACTCACATAACTAAACCACTAATTGGTGTAATAGATGTTTTTACTACAAACAATTAAGTGGCTGCCTAATATTAACTCTCCTACTTAAACCAAATAATAAAAGTGTAACTTTCCTACTTAAACAAATAATAAAATGACTCATAACTAAAAAGGAGTTACTTTAGGCATGCAAGCCAAAAGAATCCCTCCCAACAAGACTAATAAACTCGTGTAAAATTTCATTCGTAACTACCACCGTTATTTTCACCATGATAGAAGCCGAATATGGTCAAGAGGCATGAAATACGTTTTGCAGAAAATTTCCTTAGCTTTCTAATGCACCAAAGAATGCATCAATCGGAGATCCGAGCTCAAGATACAGCCAAAACAAATCAGCTGGTTCATCACTAATGAAAATAAGATTTTCATCAAAGTCCTTGAATTGCTTGTTGATCCACGGTCTTCATTGGGCTCATATCATTCTTGTTGAAAAGTTGCTTACCCCCCTTGGCTCATATCATACTTGAGTGACAACCAACACTCATTTGCTCCATTTGCCTTTGAAGGGTTTGTATTTGAGTAGTCATTCTAGCATGAAGAGTTGCGAACCTTAGAGAAAGTGGCATCAATTTTTTTTTCCCAAGAAAAATTTCTTCTTCCCACCACTTATCATGGCAACACTATCCTTTGAAATGCAAAGATATCTAAGACACTTGGAGAAGGGTTTTCTTCCAAAGAAAGCTTGTAATACATTCAATGAAATTGAATATGTGACTCCAAAGGAAGTTTGCAAGACAATCAATGAAATTGAAGATGTGATTCCAAAGGAAGAATGCAAAGCATCAATTGGAGTTGAATTGCAAGAGGAAGAAAAGGAGATGAATACAACTAGAGAATGGCCTTCCCCTAAACCCGAGAATAACTCTTCATATTCATTTGGGAAGTCATGGCCATCTATTACTCTAATACCTTCTTCTAGATTAGCTTGTGGATACAAATGTTGGGATTCTTCTACTTTGTCTAACATTTCTCCCCTAGGTCACGAAGAAAAGAATAGTGAAGGCCAAACCACAAAAGGCAAAGAGCAACAGAAAAAGAGTGAGGGAAAGGATCTCTTTATAAAAGAAATCAAGGTGATGTTCCTATCTTTTCCTAGAGGGGATCGATGATTCTACTTTGAAGGAAGATGAAGAAGTAATTCCAAGAGAGGTGCCCCATGGATTCAAAAGAGTTGTGTTTGAACCCAGAGGATGAACATGATTCCCAAAGACAATAAATTCGAGGTCGAATTCTCTTCAAGAGGGAGGGAATGATGCAACACAAGAATGATGTTCAATCTCATGCCAAATTGATTTTTGATAAAAATCTTATTTTCATTAATGATGAACCAACTGAATTGTTTTGGCTATATCTTGAGCTTTGGATCTCCGATTGATGCATTATTTGGTGCTTTGGAAAGCTAAGAAAATTTCTTACAAAACATATTTCATGCCTCTTGACCATATTCGGCTTCTATCATGGTGAAAATAATGGTGGCAGTTATGAACGAATTTTTACACGAGTTTGTTAGTCTTGTTGGGAGGGAATCTTTTGGATTACATGCCTAAAGTAACTCCTTTTTAGTTATGTGATGCAACCCAAGAATGCTGTTCAATCTCATGCCAAATTGATTTTTGATGAAAATCTTATTTTCATTAATGATGAACCAGCTGACTTGTTTTGACTATATCTTGAGCTGCGGATCTCCGATTGATGTATTCTTTGGTACTTTGGAAAGCTAAGGAAATTTTCTACAAAACGTATTGAATGCCTCTTGACCAAATTCAACTTCTATCATGGTGAAAATAATGGTGGAGGTTATGAACAAATTTTTACACGAGTTTGTTAGTCTTGTTGGGAGGGAATCTTTTGGCTTGCATGCCTAAAGTAACTCCTTTTTAGTTATGAGTCATTTTATTATTTTGTTTAAGTAGGAGAGTTAATATTAGGCAGCCACTTAATTGTTTGTAGTAAAAGCATCTATTACACCAATTAGTTGTTTAGTTATGTGAATTAATAAGGGGGTTATGGTATCTTTTTGGAAGCCAAAAGTTCGCAGCCACAAAGCTATAAGTAACATACCATTTTCTTGTTGAATGATAACTTGGATGTTGAATTTGGATAAAATCCATTTTTGTGAGAATTGTGTTCTCCTTGGTTCTTGGTTGAGCCAACCCTTATTCTTATCAAGAATCCAAGATTCTTGTGACGAACTTCATAGGCTTATCAAACTTCTTTGTTTGTGGTGTCATTCCATCTCATTCCTCCATCCATTTTATTCTTTTCTTCTCTTTATTTTGGTTACAATCTAGTTTATAAAAATCACTTGATAAAAATTCAACCATAAGATCTTCAACAAGACAACCTAACCATTTGGTTGTCATCAAGTGGTGTCAAAGCTTAGGCTTTGGTTGAATTTTGTGTTTTGTTCTTCAATTTTCTTTTTTGTTCTTCATCTTCTTCCTTTCATCTTTTCTATCTTTTCTACCAAAACCCAAAACAAAAATAAATTGTTACCTTGTTTCTGTTTTGAAGGGAATTATTGTGTTTTTGTGTTCATTTTCTTGCTGCCCAAAAACAAACAAAAAAAACTGAAAAAAAAAATACATTTGTGTTTCTCTTTTCAAGTTCTTCTCTAGTGTGTTGATAAATTAAAAAAAAAGATTCAATAAAAAAAGGGAAAAGCAGCACCTCGAATTTCAACAAAAGAGAAGAGAATATCTTATTTGGGCAATTAGTGTTCTTGAAAAGTTTCCCTTCTTCCTTGTTTTCATTATTCCCAAAGCTTTTCCTTTACTAGACTTTCCTTTTGTTTTCTTTGTTTTTGATAAGTTTTGTGAATTTTGTTACTTGAATTTTGGAATTTTTGTGTGGACTGTGTTTGACTCCTCTAATGCCTAAAAGAGAACAATTGAGTGGAAAAAGGAAAGAGTGAAAAATTACATCTTGTGTGGAAAAAGTCAATTGAGTAAAATACATTTGTGTGCACAAGTGAGGGAGAGTAGTGAGAAATTTTTATAATTTCTTGTTATCTTTTTATATTGTGTGTTCAAGTGATGGCAGCCCAAGAAGGTCCACCACTTTCTCCAAGGTTCGCAACTCTTCATGCTATAATGGCTACTCAAATACAAACCCTTCAAAGGCAAATGGAGCAAATGAGTGCAAATTAGGATAGGCAACTTGTCACTCTCCAAAATAGAGAAGGGGTCAAGATCAAAGTTCCTACTTTTCATGGGAAGAATGATCCCGAAGCCTATTTGAAATGGGAGATGAGGATAGAGCAAGTGTTCAATTGCAAAAATTACAATGAGAAAAAGAAAGTGAAGGTAGCATCTCTTCAATTTAAGGACTATGCACTTGTTTGGTGGAATCAATTGTAAAAAGAGAGAAGAAGATATGAGGAGGAGCCTATTGAGACTTAGGCCGAGATGAGAAAAATCATGAGGAGAAGATTTGTTCCATACCATTACCATAGAGTTCTTTGTTAGACTCAATGACTTAGAGAGTTTGATATATGAAAAATACAACTTAATATGTATGCAAATGTTTTAGAGTCAAATTGTAAAGACAAGTATCAAGCAGTAATCAACAAGTTCATTAAGCAAAATCAAGGAAAATATTCAAGGAAGAACTTGAAGAAATCAAAAGAGCAACATGGAGGAATCAAATAGCAAAGACAAAGATCAAGGAATCATCAAGACGAAAGCTTAACGGAGAATTTTAGATTTAAGTCTTAGATGATTTGTAAGAGAAAGAAATCTCTTAGTCACAAAATAGCTCAACCAAAAAGATGCATGAAGAAAATCAATTTTCATAACCCGCATTAAAAGGAATATGTTTTCGTTAATGAAAATATTTTTTGGAAATAAGATTTCATAACAAGCGCTCGTCCAACACAAGTGACAAAAGCGCTCGTCCACTGAAGTGATACAAGCGCTCATCCACTAAAGTGACAGAAGTGCTCGTCCACTAAAGTGACAGAACTGCTCGTCCACTAAAGTGATACAAGTGCACGTCCACTAAAGTGACATAAGTGCTCATCCACTAAAGTGACACGAGCGTTCGTCCACTAGAGTGACAGAAGTGCTCGTCCACTAAAGTGACAGAAGCGCTCGTCCACTAAAGTGACAGAAGCGCTCGTCCACACAAGTCGTTGGACTTGCTAAGTAGCTCCGTCCAATGACATGGCATATGGAGCTCGTCTACTAGCTCGTCTGATGTAAAATCTTAATTCAAAATGGCTAGATGGACGCGCTTATTTTCAAGATGGACGCGAATGCTAAGAACTGATATAGAATCTTATTTCAAGAACCAGAATCAAGAAAACAGATTCTGTTATCAGAACCAAATCTGTTTTGATTGATCCCAACAACTATAACTTGTTTTCTATATAAAGAGGGATCAAAGGAATACTTTATATAACAGAGAGAATAACGATATCAATCACAGAACAATACACATATCATTCATCATCTTTCTTGAGCTTATTGTGAAAAAGAGTGTTTCAATACTCATAAGTGCTTCAATTTGTTTACCTGACTATTGAGAGTTAGGAATCAATTTTTTATTGTAAAGAGAGAGGGAGTCTCTCTAAGTGATTAGGGTGAGGTATCCCTAAGGAAGAACATTGAGGTTCTTCACAAGAGTGTGGTATCTCGTGGTGAATGAGTGCTCTGTGGTGTAAAGGTTTTTCAAGCTACCTAGCTAAAGCTTGTTGTGTTAGTGTGTGAAAACCCACAAGTGGAGTGGGGACTGGATGCAGGTCACAGTGGTGGTGACTGAACCAGGATAAATTTGTTTATGATCAAGAACCTGTGATTTTGATGTTTAAAGTTCAATATAATTTATGTTCTTGATCTGTATAAACTGTATTAAAACTTGAGTTTGATTGTAATCAAGTCTGTGTTATCTGCGTTCAAAACTGAGTTGATCAAAACCATTCTTGATTGCTGAAACTGAACTAAAACTGAAACTGAAACCAGCAAGTTCGTTCTTGATTGTTAATGCTTGTATCTGAAACTTGCATAACTTGTTCTTAATCTTTAAAGGCTTAATCAGTTTCTGTATTTTGTTATTATTGAGTTTTCAACTCGAACCTATTTTGAATCTATCTTTCTCAAGAATCAATCTTTCTTATCCTCATCACCTTCTATTCAAGATTTTATATAAACCCTTCATTGATTTTGTAAAAGATCCTGAGGCCGCAACTCTGATTTGTAAAGTTTTGTGAAGCGTTTTTAAGAGGGAAATATTTTAAGAAAACTCAATTCCCCCCCCCCCCCCCCTCTCTCTCTCGAGTCGTTGAAGTCAAAACAACAATTGGCATCAGAGCTAAACTCTTAAGTTTGGTTTAACACCTATAAGAGTATGGCTTCCAATGACTGTTTCAATGAAGGAGCTTCTGTTGCACGCCCTCCTGCCTTCAATGGATCTGAGTATATTTATTGGAAGGAAATAATGGTAATCTTTCTTGAGGCAGCAGGTGTTGACATACACTACAAAAAAAAACTTATTTAGTGACTGAAGATTTCGATCGCTAAACATGATAATTCGGTTGCTATATTGTGTAGCGACTGAATTAAAGGGGTAGCAGAAACCCTGGTTGCTAAATGTTTAGCGACCGAATTTGTATTTCGGTCGCAAATTTGACACCGATATTTCGGTCACAAAATTATATATTTCTGTCGCCGTATAGTTGGTCGCATGCTCAGATAACCGAATTTGGTTTCTGATATTCGGTCGCTATTTCGGTCGCAAATTTTGAAATTTTTTTTATAAAATTTTTCCTGTAACTTATTCCTACCGACCAAATTTTGTTTTTCAACTATTACCCCATTGATTTTTAATTTATGATATAAACAAAATACACCAATATTTTTTTTGAATAAATAGAAAACGTAAATATGATGTACTAACAATCCAAAACACCACAGTCAATATGATCAAGAAAACACATACATTAATTAACGCAAGTTTAATAATTGTTTATAAAAAAAGTTTAATAATGTACTAATTAACGATCAAAACATAAAAACACACCACAGTCAATAAGTACTAATCAAAATATCAAAACTCATCAATCTTCCAAAGGGATGAACATGTAGAAGCGAGAACCCCCAAGGTACTTAAACTTTGCCAATACACCAGTGGACAACAAACACAACTCCCTGATACCATTTGTGTCTGTTGCAAAAGATGGGCGATCCTCATGGATTACTATATTCCCATTGAACAGATTTCCGCATTTGTCTTCAATAGTCACAACACGCGGTATTCCTTTTCCCCAACGACGGTAGAATGTTCGCGGGATTGAAATCAAATCCTGAAAATACACAAGAACAATTTAGTAATGATTAGCTTATGCCTTAACCATCATTACGTGAATCCGATCGTTATTCTTAAGTTGATGAGATATTGTACCTGGTCTAAATGGATGGCTGTCTCAAAACATTTAGTCGGATCCATTTTCTGATAAAACGATAAGGAAAACAAGTCATATGTCTAAACTTCATCAAGTGATAATAAGAAAATATGGAAAGATCCATGTAGCATACTAGCATGTTAAAATAGAACAAAGAAATGCAACTTCACATGCAACTTTACAGATTAGCAAACATAGTAGTTTTCAGGAAAGCAGATGTTTTTACGTCGTTTTGAAGGATGGTCATAGAGAGGACTTTTCCTACTGGAAATGCCTAGGTAACCTAGCAAGGATGGTCATCAACAACTATTTCTGGAAAGCTCCATTTCCTAGTGAAACAAATGAGTAGAAAACCAGAGTTGCTTTCATAATATCGTGTACAGAGCTGCTTTCTAATGTGAATAATGTTTGAATGATGATGGCACGTCATGTGCCTGGCAAATTGTGCCCCACCCTTCATTTTATCTAACCCTATACTATCCTTCGTTATCTAAGACCTTGACCTTAAGGCAGAATGAAAGAAAAACCTCAAACTTCAAGAATCCTTCAAGCACATCCAAAATATTGAATGAGCATGTGTGCCCTGAGAAGGTACGCATGCTCATTAATATTGAATCTCAAATAGGAAACTAAGGCTTTCGTAGCTTAATAATTAACTCTAGCAGAAAATAAAACCATTGACTTATAAGGATTGCAGCATACTTCAACAAATATATATTGAAGCACATTTCAATACAAACTTAGATAAAATATAGTAGCAAACATCCTATTGAGCTCCGCTCTCCACTAACAAGTAACACATAATTGTCAAACACATGCATAACTTCTAAATTAGCAACACATAACAAGCATCCCGCCTTTTTGACAGGATCACATCCTATCGAGCTCTGCTTCCACTAATGGCAATCAAGGCATAGAATTGACACATCCATCCTATTGAGCTCTACTCTCCACTAACAAACAACATATAAAGTTTACAACCACATGCATCAATTTTAATCTACCAGCACACAACCAGTATCCTATTGAGCTCAGCTCTTCACTAACAAACAACATATTCAATTGCAACCACATGCATCATTTCTAATCTACCAGCACACAGCCAGAATCCTATTGAGCTCATCTCTTCACTAACAATCAACAAATCAATTCAAAGTCTTCAAGCACCACTAGCAACAAAGAAAAAGATAGAGTATTTGACCTACCTCAACTCCAAGCAAATAGTGAAAACGGGTGACGACTAGAGCGGTTGTTAATCGACAAAGCAAACTGTAAGAAAAAATAATAACATCATCAAAGGCTCTTGTGATAAAAGTATAAACTTGGAAATCATTAACCTACTTGCACACTTGCCACTTATGAAAGTATAAACAAAACATTTTCATTACATATCAGATATCTACTCGTGGCTGTACATGCTAATGTAATGGGAAGTAATATCTACTAGCTAAGCTTAGGAAAATGTAAGAGCTAAGCTATTATTGAAAAATACTAATTTCATTCATCATATTTCTTCTCTATTATTCATTCATCAGATATCTACATATATATAGCACCCTGAGCATAACAGAAAACAAGCCTAATCAAGAAGTTCATATATGCAACTCAATCTAATAACAAATGCAAAACAGAATTGGTGACTAGTGTAGTGACTCATCATAACAGAAAACCTGCAAAACCTGCAAACAGAGCCTACAAACCGAATCAAACCTACAAAGAGAGAGAGACGTGAGTGAGAGAGAGAAGGAGAGAAGGAGAGGGAGAGAGAGACGCGAGTGAGAGAGAGAAGGAGAGAATGAGAGGGAGAGAGAGACGTGAGTGAGAGAGAGAAGGAGAGGGAGAGAGAGACGTATGCTTACCGTGTGGAGGAGTTAGTGAGGAGGTGGTGGCCGGAGCTCGCGAGTGAGGAAGAAGGAGAGAAACGGTGAGAGAGAAGGAGAGATTCGGGCGAGTGAGGAAGAAAGGGGGCTACACTGGTTTTAGGGATTTCATTTTTAGCGACCGAATTATTCGGTCGCTAAATCGATCTCTAAATGGGTTAATTTGAAATTTGAATTCATAAATTTAGTGACCAATTTAAAATCCGATCGCTAACACACTCTATTTTAATTTTTTGCGCACCGTTTAGCGACCGATTTAATATCGGTCGCAAAGATAGATAAAATTTAACCGTTGCATTTAACTCGGTCGCCATTTCGGTCGCTAAAAAGTCAGCAATTTTTGGCTTTTACTTTCCTTTATTTTGCGACCGAAATAGAGACCGATAACTCTACTACGCTCTATTTCGGTCGCTATTTCGGTCGCAGTATCAACTCTAATCAGTGTTTGATTTAGATCCTACAATCGGTCGCCATTTTGGCCGCAAACAGCAACCAACAAATTCGGTCACTATTTTCGATCGCTAAATGACCTTTTTTTGTAGTGATATGGGATGCAGTAGAAAATGGACCATTTGTCCCCTCTACTATAGATGCTAATGGTGCTCCAAGAAATAAGCCTAAAACTGAATGGAATGAGGATGATAATAAAAGAGTTCAATATAATGCATGTGCTAAGAATATTATAACATCTACTTTAAGCCGTGATGAGTTTTTCAGGGTTTCAAATTGCAAATCAGCAAAGGAGATGTGGGATACATTGCAAGTAACACATGAAGGAACCACAGACGCCAAAAGAGCAAGAATGAACACATTGACACATGAGTATGAGTTATTTCGCATGAATCGAGGGGAACTTATGGCTGAAATGCAAAAGAGATTCACACACATTGTAAATCAATTGGCTGGTCTTGGAAAAGCTATATCAAATGAGGATCAAATTAACAAAGTAATGATATGCTTGAGAAGGGAATGGTAGCCTAAAGTCACTGCAATCTCAGAATCAAGAGACCTCTCATCAATGACCATTGCCACAATGTTTGGAAAACTGCAAGGACATGAAATGGAGTTGAACAGGCTGAATGAGAATGAAGAAACTGACAAAAATAAAAAGGGATTGGCTCTAAACTCACAAGTCAGAAGTAGAAGACAGTGATGATGATAATACATAACAAGAGGTTGAATCTGAAGAAGAAATGTGAATGCTAGTTATAAAATTCAAGAACTTCCTAAAGAAGAAAGGCAACTTCAAAAGAAAGCCATCCACTTTTCATAAAAGAAATTTCAGCAAAGGTGACAACTCTTCCAACAACATCACATGCTATGAATGTGGAAAGATTGGTCACATGAAGCTTGACTGTCCAAAACTACAAAAGAAGGATAAAACAAAAAAGTTTGACTCAAAGGACAAGAAGTGGAAAAAGCCAAGAAAGGCCTACATTGCTTGGGATGATAATGATCTACAATCCACTGAAGAATCTGAATCTGAGGAGGCAAACCTGTGTTTGATGGCCAGCAACCATAGTGATTCAGAAAGTGAAGTAAGTTCTAGTTATCAACCTTCTTATGATGAATTCAAAAATGCTTTTGAGGAACTTCACAAAGAATCCATTAGACTTGCTAGATTGCTAAATAAGTCTAAGAAAATCATCACATGCCTATAAGAGAAAAATTCTGTTTTAAACAAAGTGCTAGATGAATTAAAAACAGAAAATTATGCTGTAAAAGAAAGATTGACTGCTGTTTTGGAACCACCTATATGCTCTAATTGTTCTAAGTGTTGTACATTGACTAAAGAAGTTGAAAAACTGAAAAATGACTTAGCCAAGTTCACAAATGGTAGAGATAACTTGAATGCTTTATTAGGACAGCAAAAGTGTGTTTATGATAAGGCTGGAATAGGCTATGAACTTAAGATACATGAGAAATATTTCAAGAAATTTTTTTCTGCACCTAAGATATCAAACACACCATTTGTTAAATGCAATTTTTGTGCTAGAAAAGGTCACATGGCTTCTACATGTCAATATAGAAAATCAGCACACAATAAATCTAAGTATATATGGATTCCTAAAGGAACTGTTGTTGAAACTAACTCAAAAGGACCCAAACAGATTTGGGTACCTAAAACACAAACATGATTATGTTTTGTAGGTGTTGGAAAGCCAAAAATGTGAAATGGTATCTTGACAGTGGCCGTTCCAAGCACATGACTGGAGACAAAACCAAGTTCATTTCCTTTACCCCTAAGTCAAGTGATAGTGTTACCTATGGAGACAACAATAAAGGGAGAATACTTGGCATTGGCAACATTGGAAGTGACTCAACAACAATCATTGAGGATGTACTATATGTTGAGGGACTGAAACACAACCTATTAAGTATCAGTCAACTATGTGACAAAGGCTTCAAGATTCAATTGAGAAAACTCTCCTAGAAGAAAAACAGGACAATGAAGAAGATGAAAGCTTAAAGAATGAATTGTTGCAGCAGGAGCAAATAGAACAATAGCCTGACCTACCAAAGGAATGGAGGACTGTCAAAAATCATCCAATTGATAACATCATTGGTGAAATTACAAAGGGGGTAACTACTAGACAAACTCTTAGAAATGCTTTTAATCATATGGCATTTATGTCTCAAGTAGAACCTAAGAACATAGATGATGCTATAATTGATGAACATTGGATGATGGCTATGCAAGATGAGTTAAACCAGTTTGAAACAAAAACCAAGTTTGGAAACTAGTGCCTAAACCCAAGAACTGTCAAGTAATAGGTACAAAATGGGGTTTTAGGAATAAACTATATGAAAATGGTATGATTTTAAGAAACAAGGCTAGATTGGTGGTCGAAGGGTATAACCAAGAAGAAGGCATAGATTATGATGAAACATATGCACCAGTAGCAAGATTAGAAACTATAAGAATGCTACTTGCTTATGCTTGCATAATGGGATTTAAATTGTATCAAATGGATGTTAAGAGTGCTTTCTTAAATGGATTTATACAAGAGGAAGTGTATGTTGGTCAACCACCTGGTATTGAGAATAATGAATTGCCTAACCATGTTTATAAACTGTCTAAAGCACTATATGGCTTAAAGCAAGCTCCTAGAGCTTAGTATGAAAGGTTAAGTAATTTTCTCATTGAAAAAGGATTTAATAGAGGTAAAGTTGATACAACTTTGTTCACTAAGAAAAAGACACACAACATTTTACTTGTACAAATATATGTGGATGATATAATTTTTGGTGCCACTAATGAGCATTTGTGCAATGAGTTTGCAAGTCTTATGCAGAGTGAGTTTGAAATGTCAATGATGGGTGAGCTGAAATTTTTCCTTGGACTGCAAATAAAGCAAACTGAAAATTGAATCTTTGTTAGCGAAACCAAGTACTGCAATGAGTTGATCAAGAAGTTTGGCATGGAAAACGCTAAGGAGATGGCTACTCCAATGAGTACCTCATGTTATCTGGACAAGGATGAGCAAGGTAAACCTGTTGATGTTTCTAAATTTAGAGGTATGATAGGCTTGCTACTTTATCTTACTACTAGTAGGCCGGATATCATGTTTAGTATATGCATGTGTGCTAGGTATCAAGCAAATCCAAAAGAATCACACTTAACAGCAGTTAAAAGGATATTTAAGTATCTGTTAGGAACAAAAGACATGGGATTATGGTATCCCAAGGGAGCTACATGTAGGTTAATTAGCTATTCAGACTCTGATTTTGCTGGTTGTAAACTAGATAGAAAGAGTATTAGTGGAACTTGCCATATACTAGGAAACTCATTAGTATCATGGTTCAGTAAGAAACAATCTAGTGTGGCTTTATCCACTGCAGAGGCTGAATATGTAGCAGCTGGTAGCTGTTGTGTACAGGTTTTATGGATGAAACAACAATTAGTTGATTATGGTGTGCAACTAAACCAAGTTCCTATTAGATGTGACAATACAAGTGCAGTTAACCTAACTAAGAATCACATAATGCACTCTAGAACTAAACACATAGAAATCAGACTTTATTTCATTAGAGGCCATATACAAAGTAGAGAAATTGACATTGAATATGTTGATACAACTAAACAACTTGCTGATATTTTTACCAAGCCCTTGAACAAGGAAAACTTCTTTTCATTAGAAGAGAATTGGGCATAATTGATCAATCATATATCTAATCTCTAAAGAAACAAAAGATAAATCATGAAATTGAAATGGCTGCAATTACTGAAGTGAATGAAAGGATAAAAAGGGCAGAAAAGGACATTGATAAACTCAAAGATAACCTAGGAGTGGACTTTCATTTCCCTGCACCTATCCCTCTATCATGAACAATTTTATATTCTATGTTTGAATGCTTAAATGCTTGCCTTCTCTATTGCTTTGAATGTTTCTTTTCTTTATCTTTTTGATAATGCCAAAAGGGGGAGGAAAAAGTATGATATAGAGAAAGGGGATAATAACAAATTATACATGCATATGTTGAGGGGGAGCTTATAATCTTACATGATTAATGGGGAGTAAATCAAGTTCTGCTCTGTTAATATTTTTTTGCTCTGATATACTTCTGCTGACTACTCTGATACCATGATATAAATCTGTCAAAAACACTTAGCGTATGCTACATTTATACTTTGATCTTATCATTTGTTAAAAGATTTGTCATAATCAAAAAGGGGGAGTTTGTTAGCCTCAATGACTTAGAGATTTTGATATATGACAAATACAACTTAATATGTATGCAAGTGTTTTAGTGTCAAATTGCAAAGACGGGTATCAAGCAGTGATCAACAAGTTCATTAAGCAAATTCAAGGAAAATATTCAAGGAACAACTTGAAGAAATCAAAAGAGCAACATGGAGGAATCAAAGAGCAAAGACAAAGATCAAGGAATCATCAAGACAAAAGCTTAACAGAGAATTTTAGATTTAAGTCTTAGATGATATGTAAGAGAAAGAAATCTCTTAGTCACAAGATAGCTCAACCAAAAAGATGCATGTAGAAAATCAATTTTCATAACCTGCATTAAAAGGAATAAGTTTTCATTATTGAAAATGTTTTTTGGAAATAAGATTTCATAACAAGCGCTCGTCCAACACAAGTGACAAAAACGCTCGTCCACTGAAGTGATACAAGCGCTCGTCCACTAAAGTGACAGAAGTGCTCGTCCACTAAAGTGACAGAAGCGTTCGTCCACTAAAGTGACAGAAGTGCTCGTCCACTAGAGTGATACAAGCGCTCGTCCACTAAAGTGACAGAAGTGCTCGTCCACTAAAGTGACAGAAGCGCTTGTCCACACAAGTCGTTGGACTTGCTAAGTCCTTAATGAGAAGCTCCGTCCAATGACATGGCATATGGAGCTCGTCTACTAGCTCGTCCGATGTAAAATCTTAATTCAAAATGGCTAGATGGACGCGCTTATTTTCAAGATGGACGCGAATGCTAAAAACCGATGTAGAATCTTATTTCAAGAACCATAATCAAGAAAACAGATTCTGTTATCAGAACCAAATCTGTTTTGATTGATCCCAATGACTATAACTTGTTTTCTATATAAAGAGGGATCCAAGGAACAATTTATATAACAGAGAGAATAACGATATCGATCACAGAACAATACACATATCATTCATCATCTTTCTTGAGCTTATTGTGAAAAAGATTGTTTCAATACTCATAAATGCTTCAATTTGATTGTAAAGAGAGAGGGAGTCTCTCTGAGTGATTAGGGTGAGGTATCCCTAAGGAAGAGCATCGAGGCTCTTCACAAGAGTGTGGTATCTCGAGGTGAAGGAGTGCTCTGTGGTGTAAAGGTTTTTCAAGCTACCTGGCTAAAGCTTGTTGTGTTAGTGTGTGAAAACCCACAGGTGGAGTGGGGACTGGATGTAGGTCACAGTGGTGGTGACTGAACCAGGATAAATCTGGTTGTGTGGTATCTCTAAACTCAAACTCTTTAATTTCTGTTTATGTTCAAGAACCTGTGATTTTGATGTTTAAAGTTCAATATAATTTATGTTCTTGATCTGTATAAACTATATTGAAACCTGAGTCTGATTGTAATCAAGTCTGTGTTATCTGCGTTCAAAACTGAGTTGATCAAAACCATTCTTGATTGCTGAAACTGAACTAAACTGAAACTGAAACCTGCAAGTTCGTTCTTGATTGTTAATGCTTGTATCTGAAACTTGCATAACTTGTTCTTAATCTTTAGAGGCTTAATCAGTTTCTGTATTTTGTTATTATTGAGTTTTCAACCCGAACCTATTCTGAATCTATCTTTCTCAAGAATCAATCTTTCTTATCCTCACCACCTTCTATTCAAGATTTTATACAAACCCTTCATTGATTTTGTAAAAGATCCTGAGGCCGCAACTCTGATTTATAAAGTTTTCTGAAAATTTTTTAAGAGGGAAATATTTTAAGAAAACTCAATTCCCCCCACCCACCCCGCCCACCCCCCCAACCCCACCCCCGAGTCGTTGAAGCCAAAACAACATTCTTCACAACAAATCAAAGAATGAGGGCAACACTTCAACCTCTAAGGAGACCATGGCTAGTGCTCATGAAAAGAAACCTATGGAAGCCTCTCCAAATTTGAGAGAAAGTGATAAAAAGGGTGAAAAGAAGAGTAAAAAGAATGAGGTAAAAGTTGAGAATACATTTGAAGAGAAAGAAAATAAAGATGAGAGTATGGAAAAGAGTGAGAGAAGGATGAGAACAAAATAAAAGGTGAGGTGGAAAAAGTAAATGCTTGTCTTGATGTTTTTCCTAACTCTTTGCCTACTTGTGTTGATTCTCTTTTGAAGGAAATCGAAGATGTTCCTCCAATGGTAGTTTGCAAGACAACCGATGTAATTGAAGAGATAATCCCAAGGGAAGTACCTCATGGTTTGGGAACTTGCATGGGTTCCCAAAAGTATGGATATCTTGACACAAGATTTGATAACATGTTTGGTAAATTGCATGAGTCTTCTTATTATTCTATATTTGATAGGAATGAAAACTTTCTTGATGAATTGCATGATTCTTGCCATCTTCCTAAGATTGATTTGAGAATTATGAACCAAGACTTGAATGAATTCCTTGATAAATGTGTTGTTGTGATTTCTAATGTTCAGTTGATTTATCACAACAATTTTGAGGAAAGTGTTGGATTACTTAGAGAAAGTTTGTTTTCTAACTTGCTCACATACTCTTTTGATCAAAATAAAGTTAGCATTTTGATGTTTGTTATCAGCTCTAAAGGTTTCCATGTAACAATAATTGATGGCATAACTGCTATTCCCCTTCTTACTCTACCCATTCTTGCAAATTCTTTTAAGTTTTCATATGACGATCCAAATGTGTTTAAGAGAATTGCCTTGTTTCAAAAAGAACCATCCCTTGTTTGTGAAAAGGAGAGTATCCATAAGGCTCAACTTTCTTGGGAGCCTTTAAAAAGAGAAAGTCCCTTATCTTTTATGACCATGTTCAAACCGAGAAAGGTAAAATTGAAAGTAGATTTTCAGAAGAGGCATAACTTTCTGCTTATTCTTATAATTCACTACCTTTGTTATGAATGTGTTGGGGTGTTGATTGTACAAGATGGAAATGTGTTACACCTACTTGCTACATTTTAGGGTTTCTATCAATTTCCATTTGATCCCGGAGGTTGGGTGTGTGTACATAAAAAGAATAAAAGTTTTCCCAATAAAAGGAAAACAAAAGTCCACCCTAGAAGAGATGGGCTATTGCAAGTTGTAGGGAAAATAAATAAAAATGTCTTTGATATTGACTTATCTTCAATGTGGCATCTATGTCTTTCATTTGATGTAGGGATTTAAATAATAAATTCGAGGACGAATTTTCTTAATGAAGAAAGGTATGATATGAGCCAAGGGTGGCAAGTCAACTTTTCAACAAGAATGATATGAGCCCAATGAAGACCATGGATCAAGAAGCAATTCAAGGACTTTGATGAAAATCTTATTTTCATTAATGATGAACCAGCTGATTTGTTTTGACTGTATCTTGAGCTACAGATCTCCGGTTGATGCATTCTTTGGTGCGTTAGAAAGCTAAGGAAATTTTCTACAAAATGTATTGCATGACTCTTGACCTGATTCGGCTTCTATAATGGTGAAAATAACGGTGGTAGTTACGAATGAAATTTTACACGAGTTTATTAGTCTTGTTGGGAGGGAATCTTTTGGCTTACATGCCTAAAGTAACTCCTTTTTAGTTATGAGTCATTTTATTATTTGTTTAAGTAGGAAAGTTACACTTTTATTATTTGGTTTAAGTAGGAGAGTTAATATTATACAGCCACTTAATTGTTTGTAGTAAAAGCATCTATTACATCAATTAGTGGCACTAGTGCACAAAAGGGATTCCACGTCGGTTATTTTTGGCTTTCCACATCGGTTTTGAAACTGATGTGGAAACGACCGATGTGGTTTATTGCCACTTTACACATCGGTTTTAAAACTGATGTGTAAAGTATATTTTAAACATCGGTTTAATACTAACCGATGTGTAAAATTAATTTAGCAATTGATAAGCAGTTGTAAATTTAACTTTCTACATCGGTTTTGCTAAAAACCGATGTGTAAAATTGACTTTCTACATCGGTTTTCTAAAGAACCGATGTGTAAAGTTAAATTTACACATCGGTTTTAAGCAAAACTGATGTAGAAAGTTAAATATACACATCGGTTATTGAGAACCGATGTGTAAAATCTCTTTTTTTTTTTAATCTATTATTTACATTTGAATCATTCCTGTTTTTACTAATGCAGATCAATAAACAAACCAGCAAAGACTCGATCAAACAAGAAACAACAACAGAACACCAAACCAGTTTTGACACAATCATTCAAAAGCAAAACATACTTCATTCAATTTTCTTAGCACAGCCAATTAGCTCTTACACATATGGTTAAAAATACTGACATTTCATCAAATGACTAGTGAGCACAGAATCTGAAAACAGAGGGCATCAGGCCTAATTAATTTCGAATGAATGAAAACAACACTTTATCAAAGCTACATCAAAACACGAGAGAAGAAGAATTGAACCAGACCTGAGCACTAATACATATCATCAGTCAAAGGTACGTACACTATAGCTAGTATATGATAAGTTTTTAAACTAACTACATATATACAAACTATGGGTGGTACACTTCAAGAAAGAAAGTTGCCCAACGCCTCTTTATGATGTTGATGTCAGAACCAGACAATGGAGATGGATTGTTGAATATCTGCAAGTTTAATTGGACAAAAGATTATATCTTTTAAGTAATAAACTAACATAAAACATATAACGAATCTATACTATTACTTCTAATTGTGTCAATTAACATTTACCTCACTCCATCTTTCGGTGATCCCGGAGGAGATAATTTCCAACATCCACTTGCATCACATAGTAGCCACATTCCCATGATCCACGTTGTATACGTGACTACGTACAAATGAAACCCAATTAAAATATGAGGAATTAAATAAAATAGAAATCAATTATTGTACCCACTGCATTTGATGCATTTGAACTAATAAATATCTTACGCTGGGAATAATCCATCTGATAGCCCGAGTACGCCTTTCACCACGCTGCATGTGGGATGCATTAATAGACCTATCATGACAAAAACATTAATTAAAGTATATATAATAGATTTCAGATAATTAAAACAACTGCATTACTGATTATAAAGTATTTTAACGCTTACGTTTCGATGATCGTCTTGAGTTCATTCGCCGGCTTATGTCCCAATGAGCGAGAAGAAGACCACGACGTTCATTCTTGGGTACAAGAGCAACGATTGCCAATGCTTGCTGTATTTGCGGAACAATTAGTGACTGTAAGTCATATATAGTTATACTTAAATTAATAACCGGTACTTACTTATTGAGATAAGGCGCAAGATAGAATTGATGATCGTCTCGGGCAAGTATATCACGTATGGTAGTGACCAGGGTCTTCCGATGCTACGAGAACATCACCCTGAATGAACATGGGGTCAATGAACCCATAAAGGGCGAGGTTACCCTGATCGACTAACATACGATGCAGATACCTAATATATTGGAAAAACATGTTAATTATCATTGTATTTAAAAATTAATTACGTACTTAACTTATAAATAAAATGTACTTACGTGCACCAAAACGATATGTGTGCAGAACTGGCCATTTCTTTATTGAGTGCCATCTCCATAAGTACATTCTTTGGTATATACAATTCACCAGGGCTGGCATCATGTTCCAACGTTACCAATGCTGCATCATCCTCCATGGTGACAACCTGTATAGCAAGATCTTTGAAAACATCACCATGGCCAGGTGCCCCTTTGTCGATCCCCTAAACAACATAGATATATATTAGTAATCACGGATAATTAAGTTATTTAATTAAGTTATGAACTAAATGGTCAAATGAATACCTTGACAGAGCGGAGACATCTCTGGTCTTCCTAGATCCGACCTTTTAGGCACAATATCATTTCCAACATCCTATAACAAATACAAATATAGCATTATCTTTAAACAATAATAAATATATTTCAACTATGAATATAGAAAAACACAACTAACCGAATACCTCAGATGCAACAAGAAAGCCGACCAGTCTTCTTGGGACAGGAGGATGAAGTTACCGGGGCCCGACCCACTGTTTGAACCTCCTCGGTGGGCACGGGGACTCGAGCATCGACATCTCGAATAATCTCAACAGACACCCTCGGATGATCATCCGGTTAATAACCGATGGTGTATGGTATTACCTAACTTATTATATGCCCTACCCAATGCCACTAAGCGGCAATGATGATGATGATCATCAACATACAGCTCACACCTATCGGGTCGTCATCATCATCATCATCATCATCATCATCATCATCAAGCATGACATCATCATCATTTTCAGGATGATGAGGAGGATCACATGAGCCCTTAGTGCTCACATGGACAAAGGGTTGGACAGAGGGTTGGACACCTTTGTCATCTCTCTTTGGGACAAAGAAGTAAATATTGCCATCTCTTTGGGCAAACCGCTCGGCCATCTCCTGTCGAAGATCAGCTGCAATCTCCTGTTTTAGTTGTGCTCTATCTCGCAACCGAATCCTGTGGCATTGGTGTGAAGATGAACCATGGTATTGGCGAATGCCGACTCCCCATCCAACACCAATGACACGGCCCGGGTGGTCTGGTTTACCGATGGCAGTAGATAAGATATCATTGCGTCCTCTAGGAACAAAGGTTCCTTGGGTTAGCTAATCATCCAAGGCATCCTATCACATAAAAATATCAGGTCACATTACAATTCGGTAACAATCTTAAAATGACAATTACAACAAACTATACTTACAATCCTCTCAGCTACTTGGCAGGCCTCCTCGGATGTATATTGTCCCGTTTTTCTTTGTCGGCCTCTCTTCCATGAACGATGGCGTGGGGGTGGAGGTGGATCAACAACCTCTGGAAGATTTTCAGCATTAGGATCCGCCTGAGATGCTGCCTGCTGACGTGCTTTCTTTTCCTCTTCAACCATTTTCTTAACAAGCTTTTTATATCCCCCACGAGACATGACATGGGGGTAGACATTCTTGCTTTGGTTTTCCTGCCCCTTTTTCCTCTTCTCCTGTTATAAATAAAAGACAATTAAATTACATAAGTAAATGAAATTAATGCAATTACATAAATTTAGAGACAAATCAAATAAGTTAACCTGAAAGCTGGGATCACGTCGGCTCCGAACAAAGCGATCCCACGCCGCCTTGTCAAGAAACGGATACACCTCAAGTGGGTTCTTTTTACCTTTTGGACCGAATATATAGTATCCGCCCAGGTCGGCCTTAAAACCCCTCCAACGCTCTCCAAAGATACTTGACAAACGCTTCTTCATAGCGTATGTATCCTAGTATGTCAAATGTCAACTACATTAAGACAAAAAGAATAAACGAATTTCTGTATGATATTATTAATATAAAAATAAAGTATATACAGAAAAAAACATGACGTATAAGTATAGATAACAGAATACTCTCCCATATCTGATCCTTCACGTCCGCCGGTGACATCCCTCCACCTATCAATGAGTATACTAGGCCTGTTTCTAGCAAGGGTCGCCACAAAACCGGTAAACCGATCTTCCATTGGCCCAATAGGTTTGAGGTTATCATCAAAATCTACTCTTATCCTCTGATTTTGACCCACGGTTGGCAGTCAAATGCCTCATCCGTGTGGCACGTCTACCCTTTCTACCGGTAGACGGGGTCTCTGACCCGCTGCATGAAGGAGGTGTATCCTCATGATCAGCCATGTATACCTGTTTAAACACAAAAAAAAAAAAAAACTTGTTAGTATGTCAGGATAAATATCAAACATAACTTATAAATATCGATCAACGTACATAAACATAACTTATAAATATCAACGTAAACACATAATATGCCAAACTTGATGGTAATATCAAACTAAACTTACTTTGTGGTCAATTAGTAAAGTTCTCCCATAACCCTTCTTGGTGATCATTACGAGTAGCATGTACATCATCCACTTCATTTTCCTCATTGAAATTAGGCACTCGTGTTGAGAAAGAAGGAGTATCAGAAATATCAAGAGTTGAATCGTGATTTCCCTCACTACCGTTATACATGTTTTTTCCCTGGAGAACCACTGACCACCTTTTGTTAGAAGGATCACGGATATAAAACACTTGTTTTGCTTGGGATGCCATGATGAAAGGTTCCTCTTTATTACCTACCTTACTAAGGTCCACCAATTTGAATCCTAACTCATCGGTTTGCACACCATTGTTACTGTCGACCCACTGACATTTAAAAACAGGTACTCTAAACTTCGTGTAATCAACCTCCCATATCTCTTCAATGATTCCAAAGTATGAAACTGATGCCATAACAGGGTTTTTATCTTTCGAACTAGAGAAATGCATGGACTCAGCGACGACCATAACCCCACTGTTTTGCATAGTACTTTTGTCATCCTGGGACTTTGTATAGAAGGAAAACTTATTGATATCGTACCCACTCCAGCATATGACATCAAAGTTAGGCCCCTGTGCTAGCCATTTTAATGTAGCAAAAGCAGTACCATCCTTTGCAATTTTTTCTCTAAACCAGTTCAAGAAAGTCTTGTTATGCTTGTTCAAACACCATTTTTCATTCATTCTAGGGTAAGTTTCATTGATAATGATTTTATGCTCACATAAGTATGGTTCAACCTCATCAGTGTTATTCAATATATACAAATGTGCTTGAAGCACTTCCTCCCGATCCATGCTCTTAACAGTGATACCTCGTGTACCCTTACCATCATATCTTCCTTCGTGACGAGACTTCGGAAGCCCTACAGGTTCCGCTTCTGACATGTAGTATGTACAAAACTCAATAGCTTCTTCTGCAACATACCTTTCAACAATAGATGCTTCGGGACGGTGTGGATTTTTCATATATCCTTTCAGGATCTTCATGTATCGCTCAACCGGGTACATCCACATTAAATAAACGGGACCGCACAATCTAATCTCCCTCACTAGATGAACAATCAAATGAACCATGATGTCAAAAAATGAAGGTGGAAAATACATCTCCAATTGGCACAATACAATGGCTGCCTCATTTTCCAACTCATCCAAATTTTTAGTGTCAATGACCTTGCTACATATAGCATTGAAGAATAAGCATAACCTAGTAATGGCATGTCTGACTTTTTTAGGCAATATGTCACGAATGGCCACCGATAGTAGTTGTTGCATCAAGACATGACAATCATGAGACTTTAAGCCAACTAATTTGAGATCTTTCATTGAGACAAGTCTTCTGATATTTGAAGAGTAACCCTGTGGCACTTTGACTCCCCGTAGACATTCACAGAAACTTCTTTTCTCTTTTTTTGATAAAGTATGACATGCTGGGGGCAAATAAGTCTTCTTATCCCCCACTTTAAGTGGAGCTAACTGCTCTCGTATACCCATCGCAACTAGATCCAGACGAGCATTCACACCATCCTTTGTCTTGCCTTGAATGTTGAGAAGCGTTCCGATTAAACTGTCACACACATTTTTCTCTACATGCATCACATCAATACAATGTCTTACATCAAGCTTGCACCAGTATGGAAGATCAAAGAAGATCGACCTCTTCTTCCATCTTTTCTTCTCTGTAGCCTTCTTCTCGGGTCTTCCCATAGATAACATTAGTGTTGTTCAACCTTTAATAAACTTTCTCTCTAGTCAAGGCCACAGGAGCAATTTCATTCTCCGGAAGTCCATTGAAAGCTTTCCTCAATCTACGATAAGGATGATTACGTCGGAGAAATCTCCGATGCCCAAGGTAGACCGTCTTCCTTCCATGTTGCAGTTGATGGTAACATGTGCCTTCTTCACATATTGGACATGCTTTATGCCCCTTAACACTATACCCACACAGGTTCCCGTATCTTTGGAAAGTCATTGATGGTGCAAAATAACATGGCACGCAATCTCAATGTCTCACGGCAATACCCGTCGATCACATCAACGCCTTCATCCCACATCATTCTCAAGTCTTCAATCAAGGGACTCGGATAAACATCAATATCATTTCCTGGCTGTTTAGGACCCGAAATCATCATACTTAACATAATGTATTTTGCGCTTCATGCACAACCAAGGAGACAGGTTGTAAATTACAAGGAGAACAGGCCATGAACTATGAATACTACTTAAGTTTCCATATGGATTCATTCCATCGGTAGCAAGTCCAAGCCTCGAGGTTTCCGGGCTCATTGCCGAAATCGGAAACAAACTATCAATTCTCTTCCACTTGCAAAGAATCGGCCGGATGGCGAAGCTGTCCATCACACTTCCTCTCATCTGCATGCCATCTAATGTTCTTTGCGTCATTTACATTAGCAAACAATCGCTTGAACCGCGGAATCACGGGAAGATACCATAACACCTTCGCAGGAGGACCTTTGGTGACCACATCACAACTAGAATCACCATCCTTCACTTTGTAGCGTGATACCCCCACACTGGGGCACTCGTGCATCTCTTCAAACTCTTTCCTGTACAATATGCAATCATTGGGGCAAGCGTGTATTTTCTTATACTCCATACCCATCGGACACAATATCTTCTTCGCCTCATAGTTTCGAGATGGCAATGTGTTGCCTTCTGGAAGCATTTCTTTCAACAACTCAAGCAATTCGGTAAAGCTTTTATCGCTCCACCCATTTCTCGCCTTCACATTGAACAATCTTAACACCGCTGACAACCGTGTGAAATTAGTGCACCCCGGATACAAAGCCACTTGCGCATCACTGCACAAAGTATCATACACATGTGCGCGCCGAAAAGACTCTTGCCCAACATCACGGATCAGGTCCTCTAGTCCATCGTCCATTTCCACGTCATCAACTTCCTCTATATCCGACACCATCGGCCTGTCTAACGATTCACCATGGCATATCCATGTTGTATAACTCTTGCAAATCCTCTCACAAATAAGATGATCACGTATCTCCTCAGCTTCTAGTCGTATCTCATTCAAACAGTTAACACAAGGACAATAAAACCTTCCGTTACCACTATCAGGAGCATTTGTTTTTGCAAACTGTAGAAAATCTTCCACTCCATTCTCATACTCATCACTTGTCCGTCTAGCATTCATCCAACCGCGATCCATGACTAAACCAATACCTTCGTACTTAGTCCAACATATTCATCAACCACTTCTTATGACAGGGTATGGCCCTATCCCATTCGAGAAGAAACTTTTTCAACATTCGGTTAACAGTTAGTCCTTAACTCTCATGCTCATACTCGACAAAATTTCGGCAGCATTTCCCCGCGGTCTCCGACGTACACTACTTGAACGCGATGACATCCACCACGATAAAGTATGCACCCGGAGAATGAAAGGAAATGTATCAATCCGAACTTTCATCAAGTATATAACATTAGAACCAATGAATAACTATTTTAACTGAATTAAGAAAAAGTTTTTTCCCAAACTGTCCAACTTTGGACAATTCAAGATCCAACACAATGAGCGGTACATTAAGCACGTACACGTACGCTCATTAGTATTGCATCTCAAACGGGAAACTAAGGCTTTACTATTATGTAGCTTGCATGAAGATGGGGCTTGAAAAGTGAAGAAAATTAGCCAAACAGAGCCCTTCACGGCCCTAGCCTTGAAAGCCATCACGGTAGTGATCGAGTATAGCTTAAAAGAAAGAATGGAAAAGTCGGAACCGGTCACGGCCATCCCGTGATGCCCATCACGGCCGTGACATGTCACCGTACCAGACCCTCACAGCGGAACCGATCACGGCCTAGCCGTGATGGTGGTCACGGCCGTGACAGGACCAACCGGTGAAGCAACCTCCAAGGCGGAACCTATCACGGTCTGGCCGTGATGGCCATCACGGCCGTGACATGCCAATCGAACCAGACCCTCACACAGTAATCGATCACGGCCTAGGCGTGATGGTGGTCACGCCGTGACAGGACAACCGATAATGTAACCTCCAAGGCAGAAACTGTCACGGCCTGGCCGTGTTTGCCATCACGGCCGTGACATGCCTACTGAACTAGACCCTCACCGGATGTAATGATCACGGCCTAGCCGTGATGGTGGTCACGGCCATGACAGAACAACCATAAAGGGAAAAAGGGAAAAAGGACACGGGAACTCCAAATGGTGTCTTTCTAAGACCTTCCCTATCTATATCTTCCCCAAGACCCACAGAAGCAAAACCTTCACAAACATCTTCAAAAGAAGCTCTATCCCTTTCTTCCGTAAAACCCCACATCACCACAACCATATCATACATTAGGAGACAGAGATAGAACTATAAACAAAAAAGTAAAAGAAAAATACCTTTCACGCCTTGAGAGACAGAGATGGGAGGGAGAAGCGAAGCGAAGCGGAGGCGAAGCGGAGGCGCGCGTTAGCAGAGAGGAGATGAGTACCGTGCAATCTTGGTAGAAAAAAAACGAAACAACATAACGGTGAATGAACAACAACAACAAACTGAACAAAGTGAATCCATTACCCATACACATCGGTGAATGAACCACAACAACAAACTGAACAAAGTGAATACTTGGAGAATGAAGCAAGGTGAAGGGAAAGAAAGTGAAGCAAAGTAAAATGGAGGAAGCAGGTGGGCGAGCATCCCGAAAGCACAAGGTGAGAATGAACCGAGCAAAGGGTGTTTTTCTGTTTTAGGGTTCAAAGCAAAACTCAAACTGAAGAATGGAGGGATAACGCGGAACAGAATAAAAATTGGCAATATTACACATCGGTTATGCCATAAACCGATGTGGTTAACCATATTATACACATCGGTTATCCTGAAACCGATGTGTAAACCTTAAACTTTTAATTCCCAATTTTTTTTTAAAAATTTTATACATCGGTTATTCAAAACCGATGTGTAAAAGTAAAATTTTAATTTCTATTTTTTTTTATTTATAATTTTATACATCGGTTATCAAGAAACTGATGTTGTTAATCACAATTTTACACATCGATTCATTGAGAACCGATGTTGAATGTTAAAAATTCTGACTTTAAATTTTTTTTTATTTTAATTTTAAACATCGGTTAGAAATAACCGATGTGGAAACGTTTTACACATCGGTTATTCTCTAAACCGATGTGTAATACTTTGGTTTAAATTTCAAAAATGCCACCGCCTCGTTTTACACATCGGTTTCTAATAAACCGATGTGTAAACTCCGATGTAGAATCATATTTCTGCACTAGTGTGGTTTAGTTATGTGAGTTAATAAGGAGTTATGGTATCCTTTTGGAAGCCAAAAGTTGGCAGCCTCAAAGTTATATGTAACACACCATTTTCATGTTGAATGATAACTTGGATGTTGAATTTGGATTAAATCAATTTTTATGAGAATTGTGTTCTCATTGGTTCTTTGTTGAGCCAACCCTTGTTCTTATCAAGAATTCAAGATTCTTGTGGCGAACTTCATAGGCTTATCAAACTTCTTTGTTTGTGGTGTCATTCCATCTCTTTCCTCCATCCATTTTCTTCTTTTCTTCTCTTTATTTTGGTTACAATCTAGTTTATGAAAATCACTTGATAAAAATTCAACCATAAGATATTCACAAGACAACCTAACCATTTGGTTGTCATCAATATGTTAGGAAATTTACAATTATGCACATATACCATCTTAAGATTTTTAAATTCAAACAATTGAGTGCCAAAGGTAGTAAGCAAATTATTCCTTCTTGAAATTGCATCTACCACAACATTTACCTTTCTTTGACAATGGTGCATGACATATAAAATTTTTTCATGCCATTTCAAAGGCATCAACTCATTTTCATTAGTGGAATACCCAAGCATAGCCTCATTGCGCTTCTCACCAAAAGTAGATATTGGTGGTTCATCTAAAATTTTCCTCACAACCACATTGGTTGCATCAAACTTAAGTTCAAGAGATTTTTCAAGAAAAGGTAAAACATGAATGGGTGCTTGAGTGAGCTTTTGAGAAACCATGCAAGTTCTCAAACCATGGGGTGCTTCCTTTGGAATTAAGTCTATAAATTCCTGCAAAATATTTTCAATACCACTAGGCAAAGAGAGATCATTAGAAGCATTATCAATTAAAAAAAGTCCTTGCAATAAAGTATGTATTGGGGCTGGCCTGAAATTAAAGCCATCTTCTGCTCACTTTTTGTTGTCAAAGAACTCTCTTTATGCTCTATTTTTCTCTTGCTCATCACTATTCTTTTCTCTCTCTTTTTTTTCTTCCTTTTGATCATCACTTTTCTTTTCACCCTCTTTTGCTTTTGCCTCATTTTCTTGTTTTGTTTTCTCTCCCTCTCTCTTCTCACTCTCTTTTTTTTTTCCACTTGCATTTTTATTTCTCTCAAATTATAAGAGGCTTCCATAGGTTTCTTTACATGAGCACTAGCCACAGCCTCCTTAGAGGTTGAAGTGTTGACCTCCATTGATTTATTGTGAAGAACTCTATGGTAGTGGTATGGAAGAAATCTTCTCCTCGTGATTTTTCTCAACTCGGCCCAAGTCTCAATAGGCTTCTCCTCATATCTTCTTCTCTCTTTTTGCAATTGATTCCACCAAAAAAGTGCATAGTCCTTAAATTGAAGAGATGCTACCTTCACTTTCTTTCTCTCATTGTAATTGACCACTGATGACAGCCAAATGGTTAGGTTGCCTTGTTGAAGATCTTATGGTTGAATTTTTATCAAGTGATTTTCATAAACTAGATTGTAACCAAAATAAAGAGAAAAAAAGAAGAAAATGGATGGAGGTTAGGGATGAAGATGGCGCCACAAACCAATGGGTTTGATAAGCCTATGATGTTCGCCACAAGAATCTTGGATTCTTGATAAGAACAAGAGTTTGGCTCAACCAAGAACCAAGGAAAACAAAATTATCACGATATGGAATTCAATCCAAAATCAACATCCAAGTTATTATTCCAATGTGTTAGGCATGAAACATATAGGCACATGGCTGCCCACTTTTGATTTACATTGTATTCCCTATATTCCATAACCCCCAACTAATGATTCACATAATTCAACAACTAATGACTAACTTAACTCTCAAATTAACTCAGCCACTAAATGATGAGTTTATTATTCTCTCTCCCTTCCTTTATGTACCAGCCACACTTATTTCTCACATTAAAAGTGTAGCCCTCCATAATTAACAAAATACATAAAAGACTAATAAACTCGTATAAATATTCATATTAAACTTCCATCCCATTTTTCACTATGATAGAAGCCGAATCAGGTCAATATGCTTGAGATATTATTTTTAGACAATTTCCTTATATTTCCAACACACCAAAGAATGCATCAATCGGAGATCCATAGCTGAAGATACAGCCAAAACAAGTCAATTGGTTCATCACTAATGAAAATAAAATTTTCATCAAAAATCAATTTGGCATGAGATTGGACATCATTCTTGGTTTGCATCAATTGGCCTCATATCATTCTTGTTGCAAAATTGACTTGCCCCCCCTTGGCCTCTATCGTACCCTCCTTCTTTAAGAGAATTTATCCTCGAATTTATTACTTGAATCCCTACATCAAATGAAAAATATAGATGCCACATTGAAAATAAGTCAATATCAAAGACATTTTTATTTATTTTCTCTACAACTTGCAATAGCCCATCTCTTCTAGGGTGGACCTTTGATTTCCTTTTATTGGGAAACCTTTTATTCTTTTTATGGACACACACCCAACCTCCGGGATCAAATGGAAATTGATAGAAACCATCAAATGCGGCAAGTAGGTGTAACACATTTCCATCTTGTACAATAAACACCCCAACACATTCATAACCAAGGTAAATTATAAGCAGAAAGTTATACCTCTTGTGAAAGTTTACTTTCAAGTTTACCTTTCTAGGTTTGAACATGGTCATAAAAGAAAAGATACTTTCTATTTTTAAAGGCTCCTAAGAAAGTTGAGCCTTATGGATATTCTCCTTATCACAAACAAGATATGGCTCTTTTTCAAACAAGACAATCCTCTCAAACACATTAGGATCATTATATGGAAGCATAAAAGAATTTGCAAGAATGTGTAGAGTAAGAAGGGGAGTAGTAGTTAACCCATCAATTTTTATCACATGCAAACCTTTTGAGCTCATAACAAACTTCAAAATGCTAACTTTATTTTGATCAAAAGAGTATGTGAGCAAGTTAGCAAACAAACTTTCTCTAAGTAATCCAACACGTTCCTCTAAATTGTTGTGATAAATCAAATGAACATTAGAAAGCACAACAACGCATTAATCAAGAAATTCAATCAAGTCTTTGTTCATAATTCTCAAATCAATCTTAGGAGGATGATAAGAGTCATGCAATTCATCAAGCAAGTTTTCATTCCTATCAAATGTAGAAGAATAACAAGACCCATGCAATTTACCAAGCATATTACCAAATTTTGTGTTAATATATCCATGCTTTTGGGAAACCATGCAAGTTCCCAAACCATGGGGTACTTCCCTTGGGATTAACTTTTCAATTACATCGATTGTCTTGCAAGCTTCCATTGGAGAAACATATTCGATTTCCTTCAAAAGAGAATCAACACAAGTAGGCAAAGAGTTAGGAAAAACATCAAAACAATCATTTTCTTTTTCCTCCTCACTTTTTGTTTTGCTCTCATCTTTTTCTTATTTCTCACTCTTTTCCGTACCCACATCTTTCTTTTCTTCCTCATCAAATGTACTCTTATTCTTTCCACTCTTCTTTTCACTCTCGTTTTCTTTCTCCACTTTCATTTTTCTTTCTCTCAAATTAGAAGAGGCTTCCATAGGTTTCTTTACATGAGCACTTGCCACGGTCTCCTTAGAGGTTGAAGTGTTGCCCTCCTTTGATTTGTAGGGAAGAACTCTATGATAATGATATGGAACAAATCTTCTCTTCATGATTTTTCTCATCTCGGCCCAAGTCTCAATAGGCTTCTCCTCATATCTTCTTCTCTCTTTTTGCAATTGATTCCACCAAACAAGTGCATAGTCCTTAAATTGAAGAGATGCTACCTTCAGTTTCTTTCTCTCATTGTAATTGTTACAATGGAACACTTGCTCTATCTTCATCTCCCATTTCAAATAGGCTTGGGGATCATTCTTCCCATGAAAGGTAGGAACTTTGATCTTGACCCCTTCTCTATTTTGGAGAGCGACAAGTTGTCTATCATAATTTGCACTCATTTGCTCCGTTTGCCTTTGAAGGGTTTGTATTTGAGTAGCCATTCTAGCATAAAGAGTTGTGAACCTTGGATAAAGCGGTGGACTATCATCATGGGCTGCCATCACTTGAACACACAAGATCAAAAGATAACAAGAAATTATAAAATTCCTCACTACACTCCCTCACTTGTGCATACAAATGTATTCCACTCAAATTGGTTTTTCCTACACAAGATGTAATTTTTGCACTTGCCTTTTTCCACACAATTGTTCTCTTTTAGACCTTAGAGGAGTCAAACACAAAGGAAAAGCTTTGAGAATAATGGAAAACAAGAAGGGAAACTTTTTCAAGAACACCAATTGCCCAAATAGAACTTTTTCTCTTCTCTTTTTCTCACTATTTCATGCGTTACTTCACAAATAATTTTTTCTGAAAACTGCCCAACCCTTTTTTTCTATTTGAACTTTGATGAGAAGAGAAATATTAATTGCAAACTTGAAGTTTTGAGGCAGAAACACAATAAAAACGAAGATGTAAATTTCTTTAGAGTGACTTTTTAACTTGTTCTTCAATTTTTTTCAAAAAAAAAATTTCGTTCATAACTGCCACCATTATTTTCACCATGATGAAGTCAAATCTGGTCAAGAGGGATGAAATACGTTTTGTTGGAAATTTACTTAGATTTCCAAAGCACCAAAGAATGGATCAATCGGAGATCCGCAGCTCAACATATAGCCAAAACAAGTCAGTTGATTCATCACTAATGAAAATAAAATTTTCATCAAAAATCAATTTGGCATGAGATTGAACATCATTCTTGGGTTGCATCATTCCCTCCCTCTTGAAAATAATTCGACCTCGAATTTATTGCCTTTGGGAATCATGTTCATCCTCCGGGTTCAAACACAACTCTTTTGAATCCATGGGGCACCTCTCTTGGAATTACTTCTTCATCTTCCTTCAAAGTAGAATCATCCCCTCTAGGAAAATATAGGAACATCACCTTGATTTCTTTTATAAAAAGATCCTTTACCTCACTCTTTTTCTGTTGCTCTTTGCCTTTTGTGGTTTGGCCTTCACTATCCTTTGCCTCACTCTAGTTGTCTTCATCTCATTTTCTTCCTCTTGCAACTCAACTCCAATTTATGCTTTGCATTCTTTCTTTGGAATCACATCTTCAATTTCATTGAATGTCTTGCAAGCTTTCTTTGGAGGAAAACCATTCTCCAAGCGTCTTAGATATCTTTACATTTCAAAGGATTGTGTTGCCATGATAAGTGGTGGGAAGAAGAAAATTTTCTTGGGAAAAAATTTTTTAACAAGATAAAAAGTCACTCTAGGAAGGATGGCTCTAGATACCAAATGATATGATCCTAAAAAGGAACATGTAAATTTTTGGATCTATCCTTGAGTGACAACCAAAATTCGAGGAAGATGAATACAAAATGGATAAGATAAGGAATGAAAGGTAGGTGCCACAATTCCAAGGGGAATTGATAAGACAAGGTGAAGATCGCCACAAGGGTATTGGACTCTTAATAAGATCAAAGGGTTGGCTCAATGAAGAACCTAAGAGAGAACACTATCACACTTAGTGCCAATCCAAAATGAACATCAAAGTTATCATTCATAAGAAAATGGTGTGTTACATATAGCTTTGTGGCTGCCAACTTTTGGCTTCCAAAAAGATACCATAACCCCTTTATAAACTCACATAACTAAACAACTAATTAGTGTAATAGATGCTTTTATTACAAACAATTAAGTGGTTGCCTAATATGAACTCTCCTACTTAAACAAAATAATAAAATGACTCATAACTAAAAAGGAGTTACTTTAGGCATGCAAGCCAAAAGATTCCCTCCCAACAAGACTAACAAACTCGTGTAAAAATTCGTTTATAACTGCCACCATTATTTTCACCATGATAGAAGTCGAATCTGGTCAAGAGACATGAGATACGTTTTGTAGGAAATTTCCTTAGCTTTCCAAAGCACCAAAGAATGCATCAATCGGAGATCCGCAACTCAAGATATAAGGTAAAACAAGTCAGCTGGTTCATCACTAATGAAAATAAGATTTTCATCAAAAATCAATTTGGCATGAGATTGAACATCATTATTGGGTTGCATCAAAATGATATGATCCTAAAAAGGAACATGCAAATTTCGGATTTATCCTTGAGTGACAACCAAAATTCGAAGAAGATGAATACAAAATGGATAAGATAAGGAATGAAAGGTAGGTGCCACAATTCCAAGGGGAATTGATATGCCAAGGTAAAGATCGCCACAAGAGTCTTGGACTCTTGATAAGATCAAATGGTTGGCTCAATGAAGAACCTAAGAGAGAACACTATCACATTTGGATCAAGTCCAAAATGAATGTCAAAGTTATTATTCCAAATGTGTTATGCATGAAACATATAGGCATATGACTGCCCACTTTTGATTTACATTGTATTCCCCATATTCCATAACCCCCAACTAATGATTCACATAATTCAACAACTAATGACTAACTTAACTCTCAAATTAACTCGACCACTAAATGGTGAGTTTATTATTCTCTCTCCCTTCCATTATGTAGCAGCCACACTTACTTCTCACATTAAAACTGTAACCCTCCATAATTAACAAAATACATAAAAGACTAATAAACTCATGTAAATATTCGTATTAAACTTCCAGCCCGTTTTGCACTATGATAGAAGCCGAATCAGGTCAATAGGCTTGAGATATGATTTGTAGATAATTTCCTTAGATTTCCAACGCACCAAAGAATTCATCAATCGGAGATCCATAGCTGAAGATACGGCCAAAACAAGTCAACTGGTTCATCACTAATGAAAATAAGATTTTCATCAAAAATCAATTTGGCATGAGATTGGACATCATTCTTGGTTTGCATCAATTGGCCTCGTATCATTCTTGTTGCAAAATTGACTTGCCCCCTTTGGCCTCTATCAGTTGCTCTATCTTCCTCCTTCAACACCGTCGCATCTTCAAACATACACGCCAATGGAGATTTATTCCACAACAACCCACTCACCATCGCAAATGGACCGATGACCAACGGTTCTGATTGTGGAGAGACCACCGCATGTTAGTCGGTGTCCGACGGATCCGGTGGTGGGCAGGGACAACCGAGCTCTGTCCCTTGGATCTCTTCAACCGTTCGTGGTGTATGTGCAGGAGCGATTTGGAATGCCTTGGCCGCCACATGCAAATCGGTGGCCGGTGTTGACGAATCTGGGCAAGTATACCCAGTCGTGCAAGTAATACGGTGGTGAGACCGGTTATCGTATCCACGGGGATTGGATGTCAACTACCAATTCACAAACTCGGAAACTATCTAGACTAAACTAAAAATCAAGAGAAATCAAAACAGAAAAATAAAGCAACAAAAGCAATAAAATGGTTTTGGTTTTTTTGGGGACTTTTCACAAACACTTGGAGTGCAGAAAGATATGTTGGGAATAGACTTCACCAAACCTCTTTCTCATGTACCACCAGGACTAGATACCTCCCATTCATGCTTCAAGTATTAAAATCAATCCACTAAATTACTCAAACCCCGATTCCTCGGATGGCAAGAGCCTAAATCCACTAATAGACCATAATTCCTTAGGTGGCCTAGATTAATGAATTTGCATTAGGATTAAGGATTACGCGATTACTAGTAAACCAAACTCCATTCCTAGACGAAAGGGTTACTAGGTGATTAATCTCAATTCCGGTTCTAATACGAATTTCCCAATTGCATATCAAAACACAAATCAAGTCATGGGGGTGCTAGCCACAACAAGCATTAAGCATGGAAAATTAATCACTAATACGAAGCATGAACACAATAATCAGTCAAGATGAATACATAGTAATAAGTTTGATTACATCTAATCCTAACAAACAGGGTTTAGTTACTCATATTTATAGAGAAAGCCAAACCAGAAAAGTAGTAGAGAAAGGAGGAAAGTGAGAACTCCATTGAAGCTTCCCACTGTCGTCACAGCAACCCCCTAACTCAGCTCCATTTTTGGGTTGGAACCCTAGTCCAGCCGCAGCCTCCAAGTGCTTCCCCCTCCAAGAACTCCTCCAATTCTGCCCTAAAACAGCAACTTATACCAATCAGTTCTGCGCGAGCTCGCAAGGCGAATGTCTTCTCGCGAGGCGAATATTAAAAATCTCCTCTTCAGGATTGGAACTCTCGCGAGGTGAAAGTTGGTCGCGAGGCGAGACCGAAAGGTTGCATTTTTCTGGCACAGTCAGCTTTCAGGGTCGCGAGGCGAATTGTGATTCGCGGGGCGAAGCTTTAGAATTCTGCTTGGCTCAATTTGTTCTCTTTTCAAGCTCTAAAATCATCCAAGCTTCATTATGGCCAAATCTGCACAGTTTTCCTTAAGTTCCTGCAAAATAACACCAAGAAACGCTTCACCCGTTCCAAGGGAAAAACTAACTAAAATCAAATAAAGAATGCCTAATCTATATGAAAAATGCATGCAAAAGTGTATATGAAACATCATGTAAAATCACACTATCAAATCACCCCAAGCTTATTCAATTGCTTGTCCTCAAGCAATCACCAAGGCCAGTAGAAGAAAACAGAACATGGATAGTGAACTAAAAAACCGAGTAAATACTAATCCAAGTAATAGGCAATTCAAACAATTCAGCAAGAGACAATCAATTCAAGTCCAATTAGAGGCTTAGGTTCCTTAGACTCATGTTCTCACTGATTTGGGCACTCTTTCTCACCAGAAGCTCACCCCAAGCTTGTTCATTTGCTTGGCTCTCTTTCTCACCTCACCCAAGTGTTAGGGAAATAAGACAATTCGCTCCATTTTCCTCAAGGAAAGAATTCTACCATTGGCTTGACTATCAACCAAATCTCTACTTTATTAATGAAAACAATTAAGAATCAAGAGGTCTTTTCTTTGGTTGTAACGTGGCCATGGGATTAATCGTTAGGTGGGGAAATCAAGAAAATGATATTTCCAAAAGGGCTAACAAAATATAGCATTGCACACATGACCTTCTAAAATACCCTTATGGGTTTTAATTCCTTTTTCCACCTTTCTTTTCTTTCTTTTTCTTTTATTTCTCATTTCTTTTTTTAATCCCCTTCTCTACTTTATTTTTCTTTTGCTTGGAGAAGGGGAGATTTTTCAACTCAAGAGAATTATTTTTTTCTGATTCTTTCATCCCAATTTTTTTTCCAACTACCTTTTTACCCTTTTTGTAATACTTTAGAAGGTCCTATCAAACATTATTTATCAATAAATTTCAAGGTACCAAGAAAAGTATTTTATTCATGTAGGCTCAAAACTGGGCAACTAAGGGGTAGCATTTAATCAATCAAAGCTCAGAAGGCCAGAAAAATACCTAGTGCCTCAATCATTTTCAAAAATGTTTTCAAAAATTTTTAAGCTTTGAAATGGTTTCAAGTCAAGTTCTAGAGAAAATCATCCAAGAGGAATAACACTCTAACACAAAGAATGGGGTAGAATTTTGTGAGTTTTTTGGCTCAAAATCTCACATTTTAGTAGTTCAAGAATCAATGAAAAACACAAATCTATAGAACCATATGCTAATTATCAACTATCCAAGATTGTCTCAAGCATTTTTCATTTGCAGCCTTATCACAAGAATAAAAAAATTGGGTTCAAAAATTCACTATCTCAAGTTATTTGGCACTCAGTTCTCACAATCGGATGCAAAATCTAAGCAAGGGCAATCTAATTGTATGATCATGCAAAGCTATCATGCAAAACTATATGAATGCAACATGCAAAATACAAATGCAAAATACCCCTACCCCAAGCTTAAAAATTTACATTGTCCCCAATGTAAACAATCAAGTTGGAAAGAGGAGAAAAATTGGAACGGCTTACCGAGGCGGTAGCGGGTGCTGGCTCTCATTCCAGTCAGAAACTTGTTGGGAAATGCATCACGGCAGTGAGGGGTGCTGACTTTGCTTTTTTTCTTGTCTTCTTGCTCTCGCTTCCTTCTTTCCCTGAAATCATTTGACAAATTTATTAGTAAAAGAAAACTCTTGATCTTCTCAAATTATTCAAGAGTTTAAAAGTCAAAAACAGAAACTACTACGAAAATGAAAATCCTAAAGAGAAGGGTTAAGAAACTTGGGTTGCCTCCCAATAAGCGCTTCTTTAACGTCAATAGCTTGACATTCTAGGATTCTCCTCCCGGATCCCATGGTCTGTGGAGTGGAGATTGCAGAAGTAATATGACTTTATCATCAACTCCACCCAGCCAGTGTGTGAAAACTCCATTGACCTTTGCAATTATGAATTCACTTCCTCTCGGGTCAAGTGGAATTTTCAAGAGGAAGTTTGTCAGACAAGTGGAAGGGGTTAGTTTTGCAGCGTCCACACATGCATGCAAGCCAACATATTTGTCCAATGCAGAAAATTCAGATTCCTTAGCAAGCATGGTGGAATCCATATCCCCCAAGCCAGATTTTCCTCAAATTGTGCTGCACGTGACTCTTGTACTAACTGTTTGCAAATCTCCTCAACTTGCGTTTTGAAATTATGCATCACAGTTTCGATACTGTCACAGTTGGCTCTTGCCTTGGCCTCAGGTGGATAGCTCTTGGGAATATTGTTCTAGAGCAGCTTTCAACGGTGGTTGCTCCTTCCATTCCCATTCTTCAATCTCCCAAGGACTTGTGAAAGGTACTTCCTCTTCTTGTGACTTGTCCACCATCACCACTTCATCTTCACTTTGATTCATTCCCACAACCAGATTTTTCTCAAATTCTGCTTCATGTGGCTCTATGGGAATCATACATGGTGGTGGAGGTGGTAAATATGAACAAAAGGTTTCCCAATCCTCCTCAGAGAAGTTATATATGAGCCTTTCCGTCATATAATCAACTTGTGCGGGAGTAACATGATCCATCAAATCCATGCAGTCTCCCAAACACCAGTTGTCCTTCAAAGCGTGACTTGAGGCTTCCTCATCAGGTGGATAATAGTGATTGTCCATGAACTGCATCCACCTTGCACAAACACAACTCAAAAGAAAAAGATCAAATATATACAGAAAAGTAAAGAATGAAAATGTCTAAATTAGTTGCCTCCCTTGTTACTAATGATATTGGCAAAACCAATCCCCGGCAATGGCGCCAAAAACTTGTTGTCGAATCTAGGCAAGTATACCCAGTCGTGCAAGTAATACGGTGGTGAGACCGGTTATCGTATCCACGGGGATTGAATGTCAACTACCAATTCACAAACTCGGAAACTATCTAGACTAAACTAAAAATCAAGAGAAATCAAAACAGAAAAATAAAGCAACAAAAGCAATAAAATGTTTTTGGTCTTTTTGGGGACTTTTGACAAACACTTGGAGTGCAGAAAGATATGTTGGGAATAGACTTCACCAAACCTCTTTCTCATGTACCATCAGGACTAGATACATCCCATTCATGCTTCAAGTATTAAAATCAATCCACTAAATTACTCAAACCCCGATTCCTCGGATGGCAAGAGCCTAAATCCACTAATAGACCCTAATTCCTTAGGTGGCCTAGATTAATGAATTTGCATTAGGATTAAGGATTACGCGATTACTAGTAAACCAAACTCCATTCCTAGACGAAAGGGTTACTAGGTGATTAATCTTAATTCCGGTTCTAATACGAATTTCCCAATTGCATATCAAAACACAAATCAAGTCATGGGGGTGCTAGCCACAACAAGCATTAAGCATGGAAAATTAATCACTAATACGAAGCATAAACACAATAATCAGTCAAGATGAATACATAGTAATAAGTTTGATTACATCTAATCCCAACAAACAGGGTTTAGTTACTCATATTTACAGAGAAAGCCAAACCAGAAAAGTAGTAGAGAAAGGAGGAAAGGGAGAACTCCATTGAAGCTTCCCACTGTCGTCACAACAACCCCCTAACTTAGCTCCATTTTTGGGTTGGAACCCTAGTCCAGCCGCAGCCTCCAAGTGCTTCCCCCTCCAAGAACTCCTCCAATTCTGCCCTAAAACAGCAACTTATACCAATCAGTTCTGCGCGAGCTCGCGAGGCGAATGTCTTCTCGCGAGGCGAATATTAAAAATCTCGTCTTCAGGATTGGAACTCTCGCGAGGCGAAAGTTGATCGCGAGGCGAGACCGAAAGGTTGCATTTTTCTGGCACAGTCAGCTTTCAGAGTCGCGAGGTGAATTGTGATTCGCGGGGCGAAGCTTTAGAATTCTGCTTGGCTCAATTTCTTCTCTTTTCAAGCTCTAAAATCATCCAAGCTTCATTATGGCCAAATCTGCACAGTTTTCCTTAAGTTCCTGCAAAATAACACCAAGAAACCGCTTCACCCGTTCCAAGGGAAAAACTAACTAAAATCAAATAAAGAATGCCTAATCTATATGAAAAATGCATGCAAAAGTGTATATGAAACATCATGTAAAATCACACTATCAACCAGCGGCTCCGACAAAGGTGGTGGGTCGACGACAACTCCTTTTCCCATACGCCTTTCCTTGTTACCTGTTTTTCCCGATCTCCTCTCCGCCAAAGGATCAATGACCTTTTTGGTCACATACTCCAGTTTTCTATGGTGAGCCTCTTCCCTACCACCAACAATCACCACTTCTGATTGTGTGTCTTGATTTTCCAACATCAGCTTCTTCTCTCCACCATCATCCATCTTCCTCATTGATTGTCGGAGTTCTTCCAACGACTCCTCTTGCAATATCGTTAATCCTGAGCTTGACATTCAAGGGTTTTCTCGCCACCTTCTTGTTGCTTCTGACCCCAGACTTTCCGTCAATATCACCATGAGTTTTTTGTGATTCTCGTCTTCCTTAAGCTTCATATTGGTGAGAGGAGATTTAATGGCAATCACCTCATTCTATAGTGTTGTGCTCCTAGCCTCCATCTTCTTTGGTGTCGTCTCTTTTCTCCCTAAAGCACTGATCCCGTCAAGACGAATCCGACAGGTCGAACCACTTTGATAGAAACCCAAACACGGGTAGTAGGAATTCAGACTAGGAATCAAGTAATGACTGGAAAAAGATGTATATAGTATTTAGAGGAAGAAGAAAATACAAAAGAATCAATGTTCCCTTGCCCAAAGCCAAGCTCCATCAGAGAAAAAGTTCATTGCCTAATACCTAACCAAAATAATTCTTGATACCTTTTTCCTCTCCCCTAACTGAAAGCCACTCGCACACTCTGCTCTGGTCAGACACTATGCCACCTCAGCAACAAACATTCATTCTTTGCCCCTTCTTATTTTTCCTAGTATAGACCCTCCAAGTTACAGGCCTGGATGGCTATGAAGTTATTGGCCCATTTGACCCCAAGCTAACATATGAGGTCCTATCAAAGTATTTGGATGCAGGCTGTCAACCCATTATAAATTAATAAAAAGAAATGTCATTAGAATTTGAGGTGCTTACATCACAAGTGCTGACAGTCAATGGAACAGAAGTATGTAGCTAGTTGGGACCTATGGTTATCCAGAAATTGAAAATCCCAGAGAAAGGCAGCCAAGGACTACATCCCAATGAATGCAGAAGCACAAAACCGACGAAGTAGTACAAGATACTTCAACATAGAAGTAAAGCATATACTTTAGAAAGATCAACAACTCTTTAATAAATTAGTAGCAGCAAGCCAACAACCATAAAAATACTATTACCTGCAATAAAACTACAAGTATTCTGCAAAGAGAAAAGAAACACAAGCTGCAAAACCTAGAGACTAACTAAGCCAATCCAAGAATAAAAGCTCGGGCGTTGCCCAACGAAACAGACTCATATCAAGCACCACTAGATTAACAAAATCTCGGTATCCTCTCATCAATCATAGTTACAACTCTTAAAATTCAACTCCTGCTGCGGTGCCGTTCCCTGAGACCATTTCTGCATATGATTTAGAAGCAACATATGTCAGCAAAACACAACAACGAAAATTGATTGCAGAATTAGCAACTTGGGAACTCAAGCAAAATAATTTGTTTAGATAATAACTTGAGCAAAACGTTTTAGGACATCTTAAAACAATAAAATAAAATACCATGTGCCACAAAAATCAGAAAAGGAAACATTTTACACCAAATAATATAACTTCACAAGTGATCATATTTCCAGCCAGAGAAGAAACCTAACCCATTAGCATATGGTAGCTCCTCACGTCCACGGTAAGGTGACCTGCTAATGCTGCGCCCACGAGGAGACAAACTGCGGCGCCTAGGAGACCGCCCACGAGGACTGTAACTCCTAATTCATACCAATGAAAGATGTGAAACAACATACAAAGAAATTATAACACTTATAACATGTATTGTAAGTTCCCATACATGTCAGAAGTGTCCTTTGGAACGGTTATTATCACTACATACAAAACAGCCAACCTAACAACTACTAATAGAAACGCACATACTTTCAAGTCAGAAAGAGAAGCCGAATTCTAAGGTATTAATTGTGTTAAAACATTTTTCACTACTTATAATTACTAATAAAGAAAACTTAATCTTAAACCATGAAAGCCAAAGCCGTAACATTGTAACAAAAGCAGGTGGATCCACATACCATTTCCTCTGCACGATCATTAAAGATAAATACCACCATAATATAAGTCTTCAGAAAAATACAAGTCATCACAATTGCACACAGTATCAAAAGAAAGAATACGAAAGCAATCTCACCTTCGCCCGTAACTTGGGCTCCTACGAAATCGAGGTGGGCTACGACTACGGCGTCTTCCTGAACCACCACGCGAGCGACATTCACGAGCAAAATGACCAGGTTCACCACACTCATAACATTTCAAATCAGAACCACCAGAGCGACCGCGACCACGACCACCACCCCCACCCCCACCCCCACCCCCACCTCTAGAGTTGTGAGAAAGCTCCACCCTCCAACCATTCTTGCCTGGTCCATTGCATGGAAATGAAAAGGCCCAGTAAATAAATGCAACAACAAACAGAATAGTATTCCAAGTGTGGCTAGACTTATTTGAGAAAATTTAAACCATAACCATATTGATGTTTAAACCATAAAAAGAAATAACTTCTAGCAAAATATTTATCATATTGACATTAGCTTTCAAAAAAATAGGTATTGAACATGAAAATATGGGTGGCACGGGCCATAACCCTGCAAACACATTAATCTTTAGACAGACCACCCCAGTAAGACAAAGAATAGTAGCATCAAATGATTAACAGAAAATCTGGATTACATAATAAGACATTTATAATTAGATGCATGCATCACTTGCTGAAATAAACCAACACTAATAACATGCACTTAAACTAAGAGCAAAGAAAATAATACTACAAAAACAATAAACCAAGCCTTATTTCACTAGGTGGGTCGGCAACATGGATCAAACATCACTGGGTCGTATAAAAAGACAAATGTTCACTACATCATCCATTAAAAGTAAAAAAAAATTTAATGGTTCTAAATTCAAGTGCAAAGAAAACTTAACACAAGAAAATTAAAATGTCTAAGTATCCATTTGAATTCTCTAGTATCATACAGGCAAACTAGTAATAAGTTCTTCATTCATAGTAAAGACAATAATTGTGTTACCATAAAACACTCAAGAAGTTCATTTGACCACTGGTCGATAACGACTTATTGGGGCACAAATTGCTCACAGGGACATATACAGAACACAGGCAGCACTCACATGGCCCATAGATTAATTGTAGTAGCACACATCTCACTAAACAAACCCATTATGCAACAGATGTGTAGCTTGCGATAACACTCCAAAGCAGTGCAAATCCTCTGTTCACATTCTTAATTCTCTTTACAAGCAGTCACGCTGTACAAAGCAGCAGACTTTGATGAAGAATAACGAAAAAACCATTACAGCAGGCCTGCTTGCATAAGAGATTTGCAAGGCAGAAGTAGAAGCAAGAGAGCATCTGCTTGCCCATAAACTATGACTTCCTCAAATGAAAAAGAAGACTTAAATAGGTAGTTGAGGAAAACCCTTCAACATATCGGCCGGAAAAGGGGGAAAAAAATAAGACATTAGCAGATAAGAAGAATGTTATAAAGAAATATATGGCATTTTAATACATGTTAATAGTCAATAATTCTTCTAAACATACCATCTAATTCACGAATAGCATCCTGTGCATCTCTGCGGTCATCAAAGTCAATAAAAGCATAACCAGGTGGCCGCCGTGCAACCCAAACACTGCATACATAACATCCATGAAACTTAAAATTATTTTCTAGATGGGCTTAAAATTTAATTGATATACTGCTTGATGACCAATCATAGTTAATTGTAATGACAGAGATGCTTAAATTCAATCCTAGAAAGTTACTCAACACAACAAACTCTCTGGGAATTCTATAAGCTTCAGCAACTAATTTTCATACTGAATTTCATTAATAACACAAACTCTCTCTCAGTCAATCACTCACTTACAAATTAAGCTGAGTTAACAAGACCAAAAGTTAACATAAAACCATTTGCTCCAAATCCAATTAAAGTCTAAAAAGTTGACATCTTTATGAAGAAATATATGTACCCTATAAGAAGAATAATTATCAAATATGTAACTGAAATTGCAACATTAACAATCAATGCTTTCTTCAGCTACCTCCGAATAACTCCGAAAACACGGAATTCATCTTCAAGGTCCCTCTCAGTCACTCTTGAATCCAGGTTACCAACATACACACGAGACATCGTTTCAGACATTCACAATAACCTGCCAATCACAAACACACAAATTAAATAATTTTAATTTCAAAGTTCATACAAATTGATACCAAACCTCAAAAAACTGACTTATTTAAAGGACCCATTAAAAAAACTGTGTTGACAATAAGTGAAATTTTTAAAATTCCAACGAAAACTTTTGATGAAGACTAGAAATTTGAGGTCAAGATAGATTGTGAAAATCATAATTGAGTTTTAAAACCTTGAACCGACTGAAAACACAAAGGACGGAGCTTTTAAGTTTGGAGAGAAGAAACGAAATTGGAATGGATGTATAGTGAAGAATGTAAACAAAGTTAAAAGATGCGTTGCTAGAAGAGTGGATTTGAGTAGAGTAGAAGAGAGATCTGAACCTCAAGCGAAGCGGTGAATAAGAAGCTAAAAAAACCCTAGCAGCCTCCTTCGCCCAATGTTTTGCCCCCTTTTTCTACTTCACACTGCGTAGAAATCATAGAAGAACCCACGAGACACGCGCTGTGGACTTTTATGAAGGATTTTCCTCCGCTGAATTAGCGAAAAGGCTCTTTGACAAATTTGTCCTCGTAGATAGGCAATGCTTTTATTACTAAGATTGCCAAACTCCATTTGTTTTTTTTTTTCTTCTTATTACTGAGATTAGAGCTGTCTAAACGGGTTGACCCGACTCATTTGGGCTGGTCCATTCAGGTCAAGACACTTTTGGGTTGGATCAGACTGGGCCAAAATCAAATCAAAGAGAGGTTTTCGATTGTGAATGGCCCACGCATTCAACAGCTGGAATCAGACTTGGCACAGTGCAAGCAAGGTGGATTGACTATGGTGGCTTATTACGGAAAGCTAAAGACCTGGTGGGATGACTTGGCCAACTACGAACAAGTATCGATCTGTACTTGTGGAGGCTGCAAATGTGATATTGTAGCGACACATGAAAAACGCAAAGAGGAGGAATGAAGCCATCAATTTTTTATGGGACTAGATGATGTGCTCTATGGAACGGTTCGTTCCAACTTGCTAGCCACAGATCCTCTGCCACCTTTGAATAAGATGTACTCTATTATGGTGCAAGAGGAAAGGGTGTCGACTATCACACGGGCTAAAGAAGAAAGACCAGAAGTCATGGGCTTGGCTGTTCAAACAGGTGCAAGGATGAAAGTGCATGAGATCAAGAACAAATCTTTGCTCTGTACAAACTGCAACAAAGCTGGTCATGATGAAATGTTTCTTGCTGATTGGATACCCAGAATGGTGGGGTGAACGTCCAAGATGTGACGGCAAGGCAGAAGGAAGAGGAAAGGGTAAGAACCTTACTGGAGCCAACGCTAGACGTGCACAAAATGGTCCAATACGTGCTCATGTTGTCCAGAGCTTGGAACCTAGTGTTGGTAGCGACGGAAAGGGCTTTGCCATGGCAGGATTAAGCAATGAGCAATGGAAAACTTTGTTGCAAATGCTTAATACTTCTAAGGTCACTCCAAATGAAAACACAACTGGTAAGACTAAACTCAATCTATGGATCCTCGATAGCGGGGCATCCAACCATATGATAGAAAGCCTTCAACATCTTTGTAATGTACGCGAAGTGCTTGGGTGTCCTGTTGGACTCCCTAATGGAAAATCTGTCATGGCCACTAAGGAAGGGACAATAAGGCTTGCTAGGGGTTTAAAACTTGAAAACGTGCTTTATGTTCCTCAATTAAATTGCAACTTAATTTCTGTATCACAGTTGATAGATAAATCCCATTGTACTGTCCAGTTTACTAATAACCTATGTGTTATACAAGACCACACTTCGAAGATGCTGATTGGTGCAGGTGAACAAAGGGATGGACTCTACTTCTTCCGGGAAATTCCGAGAGTGAAGGCTTACAGAACTGAAGGAATGAACCAACTAGAACTGTGGCACAAGCGCTTGGGACATCCATCTTGGAAGACTACTCAGTTAATTTCTAAACTTAGTGGTGGGAAAGATAGTAACTTACTAAATAAAGCTTGTGATACATGTCAAAGAGCTAAGCAAACTAGAGAAACATTTCCATTGAGTAATTATCATGCTTCTAATATATTTGATTTGATACATTGTGATTTATGGGGAGCCTATAAAACTCTGTCTTCTTGTGGTGCTTCGTATTTTCTTACTATTGTGGATGATTGCTCACGTGCAGTATGGATTTATTTGTTAATTGATAAGAAAGAAGTATCACGGACACTGGTAAATTTCTTTGTGATGGTGGAAAGGCAATATAACAAGAAGGTTAAAACTGTTAGAAGCGATATTGGAACAGAATTCATTGGCATGAAAAATTACTTTCTGGAACATGGAATTGTTTTTCAAACATCTTGTACAGGGACACCACAGCAAAATGGAAGGGTCAAAAGAAAACATCGCCACATCCTCAATGTCGCATGAGCTTTGGCTTCCAATGGAGTTTTCCCATTAAATTCTGGGGCAAGTGCATCTTGACAGCTGGGTACTTGATTAATTGCACTCCAAGCCCTGTTTTGAATGGCAAAACTCTGTACGAAGTGTTGCACAGTCAACCACCCTTCTATACTCATTTACGTATTTTTGGGTCCCTGCGCTATGCTCGCAACCAAGGTACTAAAGCAGATAAGTTTGCAAGTCGCAGTCGTCGGTGTGTTTTTTTGGGGTATCCTTATGGGCAGAAAGGATGGCGAGTTTATGACCTTGATACCCACGGATTCTTTGTGTCACGAGACGTAGCTTTCTTTGAAACACAGTTTCCCTTTCAACACAATGAATCTGCATCAAATGCAGAGAATCATAACGGACCTGTAGGTGAAGTGGATGAGTCCTATCTAGACACATTCGAATCAGTAACAAAAGCAAGTCTTGACGATAGGAGGTACTCATACTATCGAAGTTGATGCAGAAGACATTGTTGTCATTGTGATACCCTTCTACCCCGCATGTTATAAGCGCTTTAAGATAAGCAATTAATAAAATTTAGTCATGATCATACTGGATAAAATAAAGCGTCCGTCCATGGGGAGAAAAGTCCACATGAACTAGTTCTCAAAATCGCGGAAAATAAAATGAGTTTAAAACAATTTAACATAGCAAAGAAATAAACCTATCCCAACCCCGAGGTCACATACAGAGCTGGTATAACCGTTCCGGAATAAATCCACGGAATACAAATTGAAAAATAACTAACTGAACATAAAAACAAGCCCTAACTATGAGTGGGGGCTCCTAAGAGTCACTCCTCTCCGGGCTGCTCGTCATCCTCTGCAAGGTGCCAATCAGGTCAAACAAGAAACAAATAATGGGGAGTAAGAATCATGTAATCTTAATAGCAATGAGGCAGGAAGTAAAGTAAAACATACAAGCATGACACCAACGTAAGCGTATATCAACAACATGTATAAATATACATCAACCTCATCAACATCAAGCATGCTATGCAGTGCAATGCAGTCCTACTCCGCTAAACCAACAATGCATGTGGATCCACTAAACTCGGGATGGACGACTTCGGAGTTACATATCCACATTCAGAATCTACTCCTTGGATAGCCAACGCATCAAACCAACGGATGCCTCGTCACGGGGGCGCAAGGAGAATCTACTCCAATCGTGGATGGCCAGATCGTCGTACTCTAGGACGACCTCCCCTATGTCGAACATCCCACCACAACAACAACTCTGATGCAATGCGTATACAACACAATAACCACGGACAACCGCCACCTCCATAACTCCAACGGAATCAACCGAAGACATCAGCGGAATCGACCGCAGTGGAATCTACCACAACATCTTTAACCAGTGGAATCTACCACGACAGAATCAACTGCAAGACCTTAGACCCAAACCGTGGAGTCAAGGCCTCCCCTTGGGACAAACTCTCAGTCCCTAAGGTACAACATCAATAACACCTTAGACCCAAGGTACAGCTCAAACAACTTGCCGTAACCCAATTAAGGTTTTTAACATTTTAACCATCAACTCAACAGTCATAGCATCAACTATACAACCAACATAACATCAACAGCCAACATTGTAATAACAACGACAATCATCATACTGTCATGTTCATATTAAGGAAACCAAGATAAATATTAACAACATGTCATGAACATGGAACACATACAAATAACATACCAAAATAGCCAAGAACATACCATCACCAAACAATACAATTTAACATGTTATTCATTCATACACATAAAAACAACATGGGGTTATGGGAACCCCTTTACTTTACACTAACCCCAAGCCTATGAATACACTACCCTTCTCCCCATACTTGGAATAGAGATCACGATTCAAAAGAGAGAAAGAAGATCCACTTGGGTCCTGTCTCACTAGTGCTTGTCAACAACCTCAAGAACGACAAAGAGACACTTTGGTTCAACTCTAAGATCAATAAATTAAAAGTAAAAGATCAAGAACTTGAAAGAAAGAACACAAGGGACAAGGTGTACGAATTTTACCTTTTCTAAAGTCCCAAATATCAAGCACAACGAACCCCTATTCGTAGCGATGTTCTCCTATCAAGAAGCAGTGAAAAACAGTGCAAGAACGGGTTCCCTAGAGAGAGTTTTAGGGAGAAAAACCATAAGGATTCAAAGAGGAAGGAGGGAGGCAGTTTTCTGAGTGTTGGGGTCGTGTAAACTAGGTTTAGGTCGAGTCTAATGGTATATATATGAGTTTGGGTCATAACGGGTTCCTATTTCAGCCCAAATTGTATATAGTTCGGTATTTTGACCATAACTTGAGCTACAAGTTTCCGATTGAGGCGTTCTTGGTGTAGTAAGAAAGCTCAGAGAAATATCTACAAATTAATGTCTAATAATCTAATCCTAAATCGGACACTAAGATGGTCATACGTTCGATGGAAGTTTAGCGGCAGATTTGGTAGTTATTCCTAGATATGATCATTAGGAGATTATGATATGATCTTAAGATATAAACAAAAATATGATGATCCTATATTGATAAGGACTCAAATCTGATTGGTTGAGGGGCTAAAATCTAAGAATAACACTATCTCTATTTAAATACTTAATCACACGATATCTTATCATATCATTCTTAATCGCTTATTATTAATAAAATCACATATCATATATTAACATATAAAATCAAACATTAAGAGACACAATCTCATATTAATGTAAATTGTCATATATTAATATACATATTATCATATGAAATAATATATACACATATATATAAATATCAAACATATCAAATATATATATGCCAGAACTAACACATATAAACATAAGGGTGAATCTTGAGGTGTTACAGTCATACCAAACTCGCTAGAAATGCAGTTTCCAAACCCTCGCCATGATAATGTGCCACTAGGGCGAGACTGTCGCGTCAAATATCCGTCTACCTGGTTGCAAGGATATGTCACGAACACTATTCAGAAGTTGGGTCCTCCCACTCGTTCACCATCTCTATCACATTCTTCAGGTACACCCTATCCTATAACACATTATGTAAATTGTGATAAATTTTCTCTGCCACATAGACACTTTCTTGCAGCTATTACTGCAGAAAAAGAACCACTTTACTTTCATGAAGCAGTGAAAGATGTTCGCTGGAGAGAAGCCATGCAAACCGAGATTCAAGCTCTCGAACGGAATAGCACCTGGACCCTGCAGCACCTGCCACCTGGCAAGAAAGCTCTCGAATGCAAATGGGTCTATCGCATTAAGTATCACTCTGATTAGAGCTGTCAAAACTGGCTGTCCCAGCCCATTCGGGCTAAGCATTTTTCCGGCCGGGTTGGGCTGGGTCAAAATCAAGACGGGGTGCTAATTTCCTAGCCCAGCCCTATGCGGGCTGCGGGTCAAACAGGTTGGCCCATGGGCCGATAACATTTTTTACAATTTATTTTTATTGTATTTTGAAATTCTTTTTTTTTAACTAGAAAATTCCATTCATATGTTTTTTAAAAGTCTCATCCTCAGCAGATCCAACGTAAATGAGCTTCCATTCCAAATCTGTACTCACATGACAGCAAGTAGTGTCACAACCAAACGAGGTAAAGTAGGCCACGGGTGTGAGATGAATCGAGGAGTAAAATGATTGTGAAGCTGATAGAAAAATAATCTTCATTGTGACTTTTAGGCTTTTAGACAAACATCGCTTCCAGAACATAATCAAACACTAGAAAGTTATATGGTAATCTATCATTACACAGAAACATATTAATATGAAACAAAGAGAGTTTCCATGAAACTTGCAGTGCTTTTGACCATTCCAAAAAAGAGAATGAACCCCAGCTATTCAGCATCATCTACGTGAGATGACTAATTCCCCTAATCAAAATAATAAAAACAGAAAATTGTTGAAATCACATACAGTTATAAAAGTTATTGCAGCAAAAAGTCGTATAGGCATGGATTGGAAACAAATATGTTTCCTAGCAGAGTGAGCGTGATAATGGATTTGAAGACCAAAATCAATATGGTGTAAATTTCATCTCAGTGTTATACACATAGATAATTTTTTTTATCTGTTGAAGAAATCTTCGGGCCGCGGGCTGCCCCGACCCGTGATGGGCCAGCCCTAAGTGGGCCAATGCTTTTTCGGGTCGCGCGCTGGCCGGGCCAAAATTTGACTGGGCTGCTATTTTATCAACCCAACCCATTATTTTTGTCGGGCCAAACGGGCTAGCCCATCGGGTCGGGTCCATTTTGACAGCTTTTACTTTGATGGGACAATTGAACAAGCCAAATTGGTTGTCCTTGGCAATCATCAAGTGGAAGGGATCAATTACACTGAAACATTTGCACCAGTTGCTAAAATGGTCACGGTACATATTGTCCTAGCTATGGCAGCAGCGAAAGCTTGGGAACCAAATGGATATACACAACGCATTTCTACATGGAGACCTTCACGAAGAAGTTTTTATAAAAATGCCTCCTGGCTTTGCCGCACCGCAACCGAATATGGCATGCAAGCTTCGCAAATCGCTCTACGGGTTAAAGCAAGCTCCATGTTGCTGGTTTGCCAAGCTCTCTGCTGCCCTCAAAGCTTATGGCTTCCAACAATCATCCCTTGACTATTCTTTGTTCATTTTGAAACAACAAGGAGTTCAGCTCGTGGTCCTAGTATATGTTGATGACTTGATCATTGCTGGGAATACTTCTTCTGCCATCAAGCGCTTTAAGCTCTACTTGAGCACGTGTTTCCATATGAAAGACCTTGGTGTATTGAAGTATTTTTTGGGTATTGAAGTTGCCAGAAGTCCTACCGGGATTTTCCTTTGTCATAGTAAATATGCTCTTGATATTATATCTGAAGCTGGCCTCCTCGGTGCTAAACCCGCTGCCACTCCATTAGAGCAAAACCATCGCTTGTCACTTGCTCCGGATCAGCCCTTTTCTAATCCCAAACAGTATAGGCGCTTGGTTGGGCATCTGATTTACTTATGTTTCACTCGAACTGAGTTATCATATAGTGTCCACACTCTATCTCAATTCATGCAACAACCCAAAACAGAACATTGGGAAGCTGCACTTTGACTAGTTCGGTTTTTGAAGGGGAATCCAGGACAAGGAATACTTCTGGATAGTACCTGTGACTTACAACTCCATGGTTGGTGCGACTCTGATTGGACCAGTTGCCCTTTAACCCGACATTCTGTCACTGGCTGGTTGGTCCTACTTGGTGGCTCTCCTATATCCTGGAAAATAAAGAAACAACACACTGTCTCTCGTTCCTCTGCTGAAGCTGAATATAGGTCCACGACAACTACTACGTGCGAGTTAAAATGGTTAAAAGGGATCCTATCTAATCTAGGTATTTCTCATGACAAACCCATGACTCTTCATTGTGATAGTCAGGCAGCATTACACATTGCCAAAAAATCCTGTGATCCATGAACGTACCAAGCATATTGAAGTGGACTGCCACTTTATCCTGGATGAGGTTCTCAAAGGCAATATTCGACCAACCGATGTTCCTACTACCACTCAACTTGTGGATATTTTCACAAAGGCATTAGGAAAATCACAGTTTCAGTTCTTCCTTGGCAAGTTGGGCATTTGAAACTTTCATGCACCAACTTGAGGGGGGGTATTAGACTATATTTCCGGTAAACCATTATTAGCCATGCACAATATAAGGCAACAACAATCAGAATTGATTTGTATCCCTTGATAGTTGTTTCACTGATAGCCTTGACAGTTGTAACATTATTAGGAGATATTGTAGCAGATATCGTGGCTGTAATTTGTTATTGGGCACACGTATAGGAGAAATTGTAGGTTCCTATTCTTGTATATAATCTTTGGCCTTGATGAATAATACAAACACAAACATTCTTTTATACTTTTTCTACTATGGTTCAACCCTATCATCCTCTTTGGCAGATGATTTTGAATCATCTACCTCAATAATTTTGCAATCTTCTCCGGCAATAGGCATAGGATTACTCTCATATTCAAAAGCTGCATTATTCAGGAAAAAAGATTCAAAGCACATCATAAACCCAAAAATTACTCATTCCTAAAATAGTAACTTGATAAGGTTTTAAGTCCCCCCACCCCACCACTTGATGAAGGGAGTTGAGATAAAACAGTAACACTTTCATATATGTTGAACTGTTTAGAACATCCCTGAATTCGAAATGTACTAGCAAATATTCTTCAAGCTCTAGAATGCATTGATTTAAGTATCAGTAAGATTTTGTTAATATGAGTTGTAAGGGTTAAATGTTGCATCACAGCATAATAAACTCAAAATCAAAGGGGAAAAAGAAATGAAATACAAAATGAGATACACAAGTAACACCATAAAAAGAAATTGAAGGATGAGATGTTACGAATAGGGGAGACGGCACGACGTTCTGGTTGCTCAATGGGAGATGGTGCGACGTTCTGGTTGGAGTTGTGCGCCAGGGACAGGATGGGAGCGGTCACAGTGGGAAGCGGCGGTGTGCGCGACGACCGAATAAGGGTGAGGCAGCGACGTTCTGCGATGGAGGGACGAGTCCGAGTGGGCACTGGGGTGGGGCAACGGCTATAGCAAAGGTCATTGGGTCAGACACAGTGTAATAGGTAATTTAGGGTTAGCTTTACTTTTTAACTTTCAAAAAATTTATTTGTTTTTGGTATTTAAATTTTTTTGTTAAAGAAGCTGAAGCCCGATGGCCCGACCCGGCCCGTTTCGGGCTAGGTAATGATGGGCCAACCGTTTTTCGGGTCGAACCGGGCAGGGCCAAAATTTAACCGGGCTCTATTTTTAGTAACCAAGCCCGCCATTTATATCGGCCTAAACGGGCTGGCCCGTCGGGCCGAGTCCATTTTGACAGCTCTAACTAAGATTGTTTTCAAACTATTTATTAATAACGGGTAAACTTTTTATTAAAATCATTTTTTATTAATGATTACTAAAAGGTTTAATTGCACTTTTGGTCCCTCTATTTTATTGCTTGGGCGATTTTGGTCCCTCAGTTTTTTTTCGCTCGATCATAGTGCTTTGAAGGTGAATTTATCCTAATAAAGTTAATGTTCACTCTCGAGATACAAGAACTGTGCCCAATTAAACCAACCCCTACTTTCGTGGTAATTATATTTAAATTGAACCCATTAAGGTTTGTGACAATTCAATGAACCCTCGAAGGACCACTTCTAACTCTCGTGATTTAAGTCCTAAGTTCAATTCCTATAGATCCGATACCTAAGTTCACCGCTAAGTTCACCCACAGAGTATCTACGATATGCAAATAAGTGGCCACCGAATTTACAAGTAATTCATGCAATAGGAATTAAATCTAAAGCAGATAGAAATTAACAAAAAGGGAAAAAACATCAATTCATAACATAAAACGAGTCTTGGGCATAGCCCAAATTCCTAGAAATAAAACGACTACTCAAGCATTGCCATGTTCCTAGCAATCTTGATTAACAAAAGCATAGAAATCTTAAAAGAAGAGAAGAAATTGGAGAAGAATAGAACTCCAAATTTTAGCCAAAGGTAGCAGTCCCAAAGATCTCTATTTTCTACCATAATTGCCCTATTTATAGTGTAGGTTAACTTGGATTTAAAGCAATTACAAATCAGATCAAAACAGCAAATCAGAATCCCAATTTTTGCGCGTCACAGCCGTGATGTCTATCACGTCCAGGCCGCTACAGGTTCTGACTTAGAGAATGGTTGCACTAGTTAGCTTGTCACGGCCGTGATGCCTGTCACGACCTGGCCGTGATAGGTTCTGACTTGTGTTTTCTTCTTTTTCTTCATTCGTGCGCGATCATGGCCATGATGGCCATCATCCCCAGGTCATGATGGCTTCTGTCTTGCTTATTTTTCATGGTTTTCAAGTTCTATCTTCAAGAAAACTTCAAATCAACTGGACTTAAGCATTTTCATCATCAATTCCTGCACACAAACACACAAAACCACCTTACCCGTTCCAAGGTAAAAACTAACAAAAATAAAATTAAAAATGCCTAAACTACATGAAAATGCATGCAATATGATAAAGAAATATGAGGTGAAATCACACTCATCAAACTACCCCAAGCTTAATATTTTGCTTATCCTCAAGCAATAACCAAGGTCAGAAAAGATAAATAATCTGAGTATGGACAGTGAACCAAGAACCCGAGTAACAAATCCAAGTTACAGGCATATCTAAATAAGTAACCAAGAGAGAATCAAATTCCAGTCCAATTAGAAGCTTAGGTTCCTTAAATTCATACCTCTCACTAATTCGGGCACTCTTCTCACCTCACTCAAGTGTTTAAGGACGTATGACAATTCACTCAATTTCAAGGAAGGTATCCTACGATAAGCTTGACTATTAACCAAATCTCTACTTTATTAATGAAAACACATAAGAATCAAGAGGTCTTTTATTTTGGTTGTAATGGGGCCATGGGAATAATCGTTAGGTGGGGAAATCAAGAAAGCAAAAATTAAGAAGGCTAACAATGCAAAGCATGTCAACCTTCTAAAATACATCTTTTAGGCTTTAATGCACTTTTCCACCTTTCTTTCTTTCTTTCCTTTTCCCTTTATTTCTCACTTTCCTTTTTTTTTTCTTTCTTTCTTTTTTTTTCATCCCCTTCTCCATTTATTATTATTTTTTTGTTTATTTTTTATCATTTTGGAGAAGGGGAGATTTTCAACTTAAGAGAAATATTTTTCTAACATTTTCATCCGTCAACTTTTCAAACCACCTTTTTACCCTTTTTGCAATGCTTTAAAAGGTGTCATACCATACATCATTCATCAAAATTAATCAAGGTACCAAGAAAATCATTTTATTTTATTAGGCTAAAAATTGGGCAACTAAGGGGTAGTATTTAATCAGTCAAATCTCAGAAGGCCAGAAAACTACCTAATGCCTAAATCATTTTCAAATATGTTTTCAAAAATTTCTAAGTTTCAAAACGGTTTCAAGTCAAGTTCTAGAGAATACAATCCAAGAGGAAGAAAACACTCAATCACAAAGAATGGGGTAAATTTAGTGAGTACCCCTTTTTGGCTCAAAAATCTCACATTTAGTAATTTGAAATTAATGAGAAACACAGATTCAAGGAACCACATGCTAATTATCAACTATCAAAAGATCATCTCAAGCATTTTTATTTTTAGCCTATTAAAAGAATACAAAAATTGGGTTCAAAAATTCACTGTCTCAATTTATTTGGCACAAAGTTCTCACAATTGGATGCAATTTCAAAACAAGGGGAAATCTAATGTAGTGATTTATGCAAAACTATGCCTAAATGAATGCAATAAGCAAAATGCAAAATGCAAAATACCATTACCCCAAGCTTAAAAACATACATTGTCCCCAATGTAAAGATTCAAGTCCGAGGGAGGATAAAAAAATGAAAATATATATAAATGGAACAACTCACTGAGGTGGTGGTGGGTGCTGGCTCAGATGCCAGTCATAGAGCTGTTGGATCATAGCTCTCTGCTCGCGCTGCTTCTCCATCATGCGCTCCTGGTTTACTAAGAGTGTGTTCATGGTGGATTCGAGTCGCGCATATGGGTCCCCGGACGATGTACCTGCAGAGGATGAAGAAGGTCGCCCAGATGGCCTTGCCGGTGGTGGTAGGCGTAGCGACATCTGGGTCTCAATAGGCTCGGTGTCCTCATCACATAATACTCGCCAATTTGCAGGAATTTTGACATCCAGTAATGTGGGATTAGGGAGGGGAATAGGGTCTTTGAGCATAGGGTGGTTAAGGCAATAGATGTCATCCTGTTGGATGATCATCTCCATAGATTCACAAGCACCTACTGTTAAGTGTGTCCACCCCGGGGAGGATTCATAACCATCTAGATCATAGTCGAAATGCTGGCATATGGTGGTGATTAATCCACCAATGACAATCAAACCCTTAGAGCTCTTGGCAACCTTTAGAAGGTGCCTCGCCATATATGACCATGTATCAATATTGCTCTTAGGATGGAGCATGGCCTATAGAAATAGGACCTCGTCTGCACGAACGGATCCATCACTCTTGCCACGACCAAACAAAGTGTTGGACATTACCCTATGGATATAGCGCAGGCTAGGGTTAACTAGGGCCGTAGACTTGGTCGTCCTAGGATTAAAATGACCCCCAGGGTAAGTAATATGAGAACAAAAACCGTCAGGACTAAATCCAATGGGATAAGTCCATTCCCCCCAACTGGCAATTCAAAAATTTCATTAAATTCGGCCAGAGTCAATTGAAAATCCTGATTAAATAGCCGGAAAGTGATCCGACCTTCAGTACAATGGTCCCCTTGCAAAATTTGAGCATTAAAGGAGCTCAGGAATTCAAGAGTGGGGCCAATGTATGCAGGGTACCGGGTGCGAGCAAACTCACTCCACCCTACATTTTCTAACATCCAATTTATATCCACAATCAAACCCAGGATGGCTATACAGGCATCATCCATATATTTGGTTTGAACTATTTTCCTATGTTTTAACATGTCAAACCTATCTTTCTAAGCAGTTTTTTTAAAAACAATGCCATAACCATTATCATCGGTGTCAGTTTTAGAAGAGTTACCTGAGTTTCTGTTTCCCCTAGTACGGGGACCTGAGGCTTCGCTTGCTTTTTGGCGTTTGCTTGCCATGATTGCCTCACTAAGTTCCCTAGCAGCAGAATGCACAAAGTCCCCTCTTTATATATATATATATATATATATATATATATATATATATATATATATATATATATATATATATATTTGCAAATTTCTGATTTATGGGGGTTAAGGTTCAAAATTTGGGGCTTTTTGGTTTGGATCCAAATTGATGGAATTTTTTTGTGGCCTTTGATGGTTCAGGTCAAAAAAGCAAGGAAACAAGGTTTGTTTGGCATGGGTGTCATGGATGAGGTTGGTTTTCAAGATTTTAGAGTATGGGTATGGTGGAGAGAGCGAGGAGAGGAAAAAGAAGATGAATGGAGTAGAAAGATGATGATGGGTTGTGTATGAGTGATGTGGTGATGAAATTTGGGTGAAAATGGTGAAGGAATGAAGGTTAAGAGGTTTGGCTATGGAGGTGGAAGAGAGTGAGGAAAGGAAGAAGAAGGTTAGGGTAACGTGATTTGGGAGAGAGGGGCGAAATCTGGTTTTTTTTAAAAAACTAAAGTAACATCGTGTCACGGCCGTGACCACATTCACGGCTAGGCCGTGATAAATTCGGGTGACACTACTGGGCTTCACCACGGCCGTGATAGCCATCATGGCATAGCCGTGATCCATTCTGACTTGCCCTGGTTCCTTCTGTAATGCCCGTGATATATATCATGGCCCGGGTGTGACCAATTCTGACCTCATGGGCTCCTTCATATCACGCCCGTGAGTGATGTCACGGCCTGGGCGTGATCTCTTCTAATTTTCAGCTGCTGACCCATCACGGCCATGACCCTCGTCACGGCTAAGCCGTAATAGTTTCTGGTCTCCTATTACTTTTTGAAATTTCTCTATCACGGCCATGATCTCCTCTAACTTCATTTTTCCATGCCTTTTTTGCTCTTCATGCCTTCATAACCTGAAAATACTTTGCAAAACCATCAATTTGTGATCTTTCTTCTCTTAATCTTCTCAAAGTATTCAAAAACAAAATTCAAAAACAAATTAAAAAGGGAAAGAAAATTTGGGTTGCCTCCCAAGAAGCGCTTATTTACGGTCCTAAGGTTGACCATAGTCCCTTCAATCCTTTGAGGCTGGATAGAGGAAGGAAAGTGCCACCTCCTGTTCAAGTGGATGTTCTTCAAGGTAGTGTTTCAACCTCTGTCCATTGACTTTGAATGTTTCCCGTTCTTGGTCCCAAACATCAACGGCACCATATGGAAACACCTTCATAACTTTGAATGGTCCGGACCATCTAGACTTGAGCTTCCCTGGAAATAACCGCAACCTTGAGTTATAGAGTAGCACTAGTTCTCCCTCATGGAATTCTCTACGAAGGATATGCTTATCATGCCATCTCTTTGCTCTCTCTTTGTAAGATCTTGCGGACTCATAAGCATCCTATCTTAGCTCATCAAGTTCATTAAGTTGAAGGACTCTCTTTTTTCAGATGGCCTTTATATCAAAATTTAGCATCTTAATAGCCCAAAAGGCCTTATGCTCAAGCTCGACCAGCAAATGACATGGCTTCCCGTATATAAGTCTGAAGGGTGTCATCCCAATAGGAGTCTTGTAAGCCGTACCGTAAGCCCAAAGAGCATCATCAAGCTTCAATGACCAATCCTTTCTAGAACTTGAAATAGTCTTCTCTAGAATGCACTTTATCTCCCAGTTGGAAACTTCGACTTGGCCACTTGTTTGAGGATGATAAGGTGTAGCAACCTTATGAGTGACTCCATATTTGAGTAGTAGTTTCTCAAATTGTTTTTCTATGAAGTACGATCCTCCATCACTAATAGCATGAATGGCGCCAAAAACTTGATAGCATGAATCCGCAAGTGTACGGTTTCGTCGTCAAGTAATAAAAAGATCGAACCCACAGAGACCTGATCTTGAACCACAATTAATTATTAAATTAATTTAGCTAAACAAGAAAAAGATTTGGATTTGAAATTAGAATTAACTAACAAATCAATTATTAAAAATCGCAATCAAACAGAATCAGAAAACAAATCAAATCGGGTGTTTTTCAAATCAAAAGAGATTTCCCGGAATTGGGTTACCAACAAGATTGCTCATGCTACTAAATTGAGTACCCCTCTTGTTAATTATCAAAGTGCTTTGAAGGTAAATTTATCCTAATAAAGTTAATGTTCCCTATCGAGATACAAGAACCGTGCCCAATTAAACCAACCCCTACTCTCGTGGTAATTGTATTTAAATTGAACCCATTAAGGTTTGTGACAATTCAATGAACCCTCGATAGACCGCTTCTAACTCTAGTGATTTAAGTCCTAATTTCAATTCCTATAGATCTGATACCTAAGTTCACCCATAGAGTATCTACGACATGCAAATAAGTGGCCACCGAATTTACAAGTAATTCATGCAATAGGAATTAAATCTAAAGCAAATAGAAATTAACAAAAAGGGAAAAAACATCAATTCATCACATTAAACGAGTCTTGGGCATAGCCCTAATTCCTAGAAATAAAATGACTACTCAAGCATTGCCATGTTAATAGCAATCTTGATTAACAAAAGCATAAAAATCCTAAAAGAAGAGAAAAAGAGAAATCCTAATTTTAGCCAAAGGTAGCAGCCCCAAAGATCCCTATTTTCTAGCCTAATTGCCCTATTTATAGTGTAGGTTAACTTGGATTTAAAGCTATTACAAATCAGATCAAAATAGCAAATCAGAATCCCAATTTTTACGCGTCATGGCCGTGATGTTTTCTTCAGCTGTGCGCGATCATGGCTATGATGGCCATCACCCCTAGGCTGTGATGGCTTCTGCCTTGCTTATTTTTCATGTTTTTCAAGTTCTATCTTCAAGAAAATTCCAAATCAACTGGACTTAAGCATTTTCATCATAAATTCCTGCACACCAACACCACAAAACCACCTTACCCGTTCCAAGGTAAAAACTAACAAAAATCAAATTACGCTCTGATACCATTTGTAACTTCCCTGGCTTCTCTATGGATTGACGAATGTCCCAACAGACCAACACGGGTCTTTTCAGCATGCTTTGTCCTCACTCACGCGCTTCCTGGGAAAACTTCCCAGGAGGTCACCCATCCCAAAATTTCTCAAGTCAAGCATGCTTAACTGTGGAGTTCTTAAGTGAGGAGCTCCCGAAAAGAAGATACATCTTATTAGTATAGATAGTACCAATCAATTCATATAAGCCTTCCTCAACTGTATAGTCTCATACTTACACAGTCTCAGGATCCCTCTCATTCCGATGTGTAATCGGTTCATTCATGTATCCCTCCGCCTACAAGCCTGCCAGGTGCCGCTCCTTGTCCGTGCCTTCTTGCACCGGCGACCACTCCTCGCCCTCGTCGGCACCCGGGTGTTACACACCCCAAACCTTGGGCTATGTCCAGTCCTTGGCTTCACTAAGTATTTGCACTATAACTGATCCGGTTACAGAAGGTATTATTTGCACACCTAGCCTCCTCAAGCTCAACTAACAAGTATTGTTTTCATACCTAGCCTCTCCAAGCTCAAACAAGTATTCTTTCAGCAAGCATCTTCAGGCTCTACAAACAGTAAGAGTTTGAATGAAACAGCAGCTTCACGGATTACAACATTGCAGATCTACCGAGTAACACTCACGGAGTGAATAAGTATTTGAGGTAGGTGAGATCACAATAAAGACCTCAATAAATACAAATGATTTGAGCAGAGAAGTTTTCTGTGAAGAACTTAAAAGAGCTTTGAATGCTTGAGAGTATTGAATGCGTGAGTTAATATATTCAAGTGTGTATCTTCAATGGTCTTCAAAGTCTTCTATTTATGGTCAAGAGAGATAGGTTCGTTGAGGAGAGTTCTTCAACTGAGTATTCTTTTGTTCTTCATCAATAAATGCCAATAGAGTCGTTCTGCTCTTGCATTTAATGTTTATGATCGTTGGTGAGCTTCAAGACAATTTGAACGTACAGGTTGGCATAGCTTTATCAGAGTGCAGTTTGATTCAGAGCAACATTTGTTGCTTTTCAGACTTGGGCAGCGCGACTTTCCTTATTTGTGTGAAGCGGGTCTACATTCAAGTAAAGTTTATTTTGCTTTTTGCAACAAAAAAGATTCTTCAAGCGTGGAATGATGCTTTGAGCTTTCTGAGATTGAAATTCTTTATTCGGAATAATCCGAGAATATTCTTCGAGTTTGAATATTGTTAAAGCAAGGGACTTTCAGTCGCTTGATCAGAATTTGGTAGAGACCGAGTCATTGTTCAGACGCATCATACTACAGACGCATCATTAAGACTTCGTTTCTTTGTCATGAGACTCTTGGATACTGATCTGCACACTTAATACACATATTAGTAGATTGCACAAGGTTCACTTAAAATCATTCTTTATTTGGATTCATCAAGATTATAGATGTTTAAAGATATAGTCCTAACAAATATTTCATGTATAGTGACCTAGCTTGTATAGAATATAATTTGAATTGTGTTAAGAAAAATTTTGTATAATTGTGATAGCTAGTTTTGAAAAATATTGGAATGCAAATGCATGAGTTAATTTATGTGCAAAGTTCTCCATATGGACTTGTTAGTGAGTGTGTGCAAATTCTGTAATCTGTGCACAATCTGTATTCTGGACTGTTAGTGAATGCAGGGAGCTAGCAGGGGGAAAGGGATATTGCATAACCAGAATTTAAAAAAAAAATACTTTTCACGTCTGTTTTTTATACAATAGACGTTAAGTAAAACTTTTAACGTCTTTTATTTAAACAACGGACGCTAAACAACATATGTTAAATAGTGAAACTGACGTTAAAAGTGTTACTTTTAACGTCAGTTGAATAAACAACAGACGTTAAAAATAAACTTTTACGTTTGTTAACAATAGATGTTAAAAGTGTGACTTTTAACGTCTACTTTATTAATTAATGACTTTTTTTTACATTAAAAGTAAATTTTAACAGACGTAAAAAGTACTTCCTGCACTAGTGAAATCTTAATCTAAATTTTCAGTCCTTTATTTGATTTTCAATCAAAACCTACCCAAAAAAAACAAACAAACATATATCCTTCCATTAGGTAGAAAATTTGAAAAATGTAGTGCCTAGAAGTGAAAAGGCTTTTCAGCCTAAGCATGTATTGGCTTCCCAACCTTTGTTAAAAAGAGCTAATCACTCATAGGAATAGACTAATTTTCAAGGCTCATCAGTCATCGTAGTTCCATATATTGTGAAATGATGATTTATTAAAACTCGTCAAATCTTCAAAAACCATTCCATAACCATATCAGAGTCAACTAAGAAGCAGAAGTATCCACCCAGGAAAAAAACTAAGAAGCACACATAAGTCAAAGAAATCCCTTAAAAGAGACCTCATCAGGTTGGTTGAGGAGAACTATCCTGCAAAATGAACAAATCACAATTGAAATTAGCCCAGATATGGAAAATCCCAGAATTTGAGAAGACCAAACGGAGAAACCCTAAGCCTGGGTTTTGAATTGAATTAGAAAGGAGAAACTCACCATCGCAAACTCTCTACAAGCTTTTTCTTGCGGACCTCTGTTCTCCAGCCGCCTTCGTTAGTGTCATCGGAGACGGCGACCTTGTAGTAGTTGCAGCAAACCTCAATCCTTGCATTTGGACCTAGCAAGATCGTTCAGAGGAGTGGATCAAGAATGAACATGATGCACCTATTGAAATGCATGGTCGGGCTCCTCAGCCATCTCTCCAACATCATAGCCGACATCTTCCTTCACGAGGATCAAACAACAAATGAAAGTGAAAAAGAAATAGAGAAGAAGAGAATGGAGAAATGATAGTTACAGAAAAATAAAGAGTGATGGAGTGGATATTTGAGGTAACGTGTAAAAAGTACCTAATAATATCCTACCCTAATCCCTTTAAAGGAGTAATTAAATCCCCCTAAATCATGGCTTTAGTGCCACATCAGATGTGTAACGACCTGATTTTCCTAATCTATTTTATATATAATGATTAAGATTAAGACTTGGATTATATGGTTAAAATGTTAGTTAAAGTGTAGGAATTTTTGCATAGAAAGTAAGCAATCATCGGAATGGTTTAAATGTGAGCAAAACTTGGGGTTTTCCCAATTATCGTCTTTAGGACGTTTGATTGTGAAATAAGAAATTTGGAGTTAGGATTGAGATTAGGAATTTTTAATGGCTTGAGGTTGTTCATTAGGTCTTAATGAGACTATATCTCAAATTTGCGATCAATCGGACTTCGAACGAGCTCAAAACACGAAGAAACGCGAGAGAGCAGCATGGCTGCCCAAAAGGCCAGCACTGAGCGCTGGGTACTGGCGCTGAGCGCCCGGATTATAGACATGCACAACGACGCGTGTACGCTGATGTGGCACGCATGCAGGCGCCCTCGGGTGCAGACCCAGCGCTGGGCGTTGGAAACCGGCGCTGAGCACCCCCTCGGGGTTTTTGAGGAAAAAAAAATATAAGAGGTCCAAGAGGTAAGTTACCTCATATGAACCTCAACATAAAGAAGGCTGAGAGCAGAGTAAAGCAGAGAGGGAAGATTAGAGAGAGAAAGAGAGAAAGCTAGAGAGAGAGAGAGATAGATATTGGAGGAAGAAAACTACCAAAGAACCCAAACCCCTCGTTGTTGAAAGCTTGAAGCTTGGATGGAGCAACTTCTGTAAAACCATCGCAACACTTTTTTCCACCGTTGGATTGTATTCAAATTTTATAAGGAGGTTCTGGACGGATAGTGTTTCCTATCCAACGATTAAAATTTCTGTATAACCCTCCTAGTGTGAGTTATTTAGCTCAGAAGATAGAGAGAAACTCAAGTCGTCCAGCTTCTGACCAGTCACCATAGAAAGGCCATCCAAGGTTCGTTCACCGTTGGATCGGGCTGTAACATTTGGAGGAGGTCAAAGACGGGTATTTATTTATTCTCACCGTTCAATTTTATAAACAAAAGTCTGGATTTTGATATATAGAGCCAAAACAGTGGCAGATTTGTGGTGTTTGCTGCAGATTTTAAGTTCCTTACAATGTGCCTTTCACAATGTGATACTTAGGTGGAATTTCGGAGACTCGGGGACCTTATTCCGTGTGAGGAAGATTCAAGACAAGTAGAGGAGGGGTGGTTTTGTAGCGTTCCGGTGGTCGTACGGTTTTCAGGTGGGGGAAAAAATCATTTAACGTCGGAAACGGTGTAGTCGCATTTAATTCGATAATGGCGTAGGGCGACCTAAACCCTACATGAGAGCGAGTAACGGACAATGTCCATATCACATTGGGGACTACCTAGTGATACCAATGATGATATGGAAATTGTGCGTTTATCGTCGTTACGATATAAATATATATATAATTTTATTATTTGATGTTTGCCTGCTTGACTGATTTGACTGGTTTATTTGAATTTGGTATTTGATGGGTGATATTATGAGTGTTGGAGTTATTTTGAATATGTTAATAAATATTATTATATTTTGGAAATTATGATATGATGATAATGATGATGATTTTGATAACATGATGACATGATGGTATGATGTGATGAGTGTTATGATTATGCTTAGAGGTTGAGTAAGTGATAAGTTAAGTTGAGACATGATGATGTACTGGGGAATTCATATTATATATGTGTTATTAGTGCTTAACCGAGATGATTACTGTGATATGATGATGAGATTGATGAGACAAGATTATTATTGAGGTTATCTATGAGATTATGATGAGCGGTTAGGGCACTAGGGGGTGACCTGAACATGGTCTGTGATATTGTTGACCTGAAACGTGGTCGTTGGGGTCTATTCCTCGGAGGGAGAATTCACAGGGTTTAGGCTAACGCCGGACCGTCCTAGACATTATTTCATTTTAGTTGCAGCTATAGTTCATGTGTTACATGAGCACCCTAACCGTGGTTCAGAGGTGTGCACCGGATTGTGCAGTTATAGTGACATTGCTTTGCATGGGCATCCTCCATCCGCGGACGAGGGTGTGCGCCGGGGCCTCTGGGACGTGTCGATGTGGATATCCAGATATGGCCGATACCTGATGAGACGATTCATACAACATTTTTATTGCAACATGATGGAGGGTATATGAAAAATCCTAGATGTGGATTGAAGATGATTGTGTTATCTATCTATCACACACAACTATCTATCTATATCTACTATATATATATATATATATATATATATATATATATATATATATATATATATATATATATATATATATATATATATACTTATACTTTTGGAGATGGATGTTTAGTGTGCTGTTATAGAATTAAATGTTACTAAACCCTTTCCACGTTTGACGTTATATTGTTTCTTATTCTCTTTGTTTTGCGGTGTGTTTTGTTGTCTGTATATGTTTTGTACCTTAGATCCAGACAGGATGGATGGCGCATTGGGATCACCCTTGGATGACCCAGGATCCGGGGGTTCCCCTCTCGGGGACCTTCGAGATTGAGTGCATTGATCCGAACGGGTGGCTAGTGGACCCGGTCACTCGTTTTGTTGTATATACAGGTCCGATGTCCATCACTTCTGGACTTGGGCAGGGAGCACCCATTGGTTTTGTCGGTACTTTTCGAGGTGACACGACCTTTCCCTTCCCGATCAGACATCCAGATGAGCATATACCGTCGATGCCAGGCATGGCTCCCGTTCCATTCATGGTACCCTTCGAGGTACTTGTTCCAAGACCCGCACCAGCACCAGAGCCAGAGTTGGCACCCATACAAGAGGAGGACCCGATTGCTCCAGCTAAGGACCTGATACCCCTTCCAGAGGTACCAGCACCTCCAGAGGTCCGAGCCACCGTTTCAGAGTCTTCTCGGGTGTCTTCCAGACGGCTACATCCTAGAGACAACAGGCTATACAGACAGATGTTCCATAGGCAGTTCGATAGGAACTCTTCTAGTGGGAGCGGGGGAGTATCTGGACCTGCCGGACCACGGGATGCTGGTGAGGATGGTAGCATATGATGGCTGGGGCCAGTGTCGTCAATTAGGTGTGAGTGAGGTTTTATTGTATTTTGAGAGGGGACAAGGTGTGGAGAGAATCATTGAGGCATCTTTCTTTAGATCTTTGATGTATTTTTGTTGATGTTACAAGTTTGTACCTATTGGGATCCTACTGATGGGATTCCCTCTACTGTACTGTATCAGGTTATGATGTGTATATGTTATGCATGTATATATATATGTTGTTCATATTATAAGTTTTTAATTTTCCGCCGTTTTAAATATATACGCTTAACTATAATAACACGTTTAGGTCCTAAATATTATGGGTTTTCTGGGATGTCGGGGCGTCTCAAGATGTACAGTAGAAATCACTCTACAATCTTATTATTGTACAGATGTAGAGTTGTTTTTAACATGCTAGCATTTTTAATAATTGATTTTGTTACAGCAAATTCGCTAATCGGACTAGCTCCTTCAAAGGTGCTATTCCAACTAGCTCCTTCATTTTTTTAGTGCACATGTGACATGCTAAATGTATTCGACGTCTTTTCTGAAATTCGAGTTCACTAAAACATAAAAGTTGTTCTCGATTGTCCCATCATCACCATTTTCCAAATTTTGTAATTTATTTATATAAAAATGCTATCGACCACCTGTAGGTACCACATGGCGCCACCAGAGACGCATGTTGCAGCCGTGCCTTTCTTACGTTGCCCTACGTGGCACACTTGGGCACACAGGTCCCCCCCTCCCCCGCTCCAAAATCTGTCCCCTTTAACCCCCAACCCCTCACCTACCACGTGGCGCCACTAAAGACGCATGTTGCAGCTGCACCTTTCTTACGTTGTGCCATGTGACGCACGCTGGTCTCCCTATCCCCCCCAAACCCCCAATCTGCCTTCCCAACATTGTCCTATTTCTATAAGATAATAAGCTTGCTTCTCATTTTGTTTCTTCATCAAGGTAAATTTTCAATATTATAGTATTAGTAGATTTATTTTTTTTCATAATTTAGTAGTGATAATTATTGTTTATCTATTTTTTATTTTTATATTGATAATGATAATTTAGTAATATTTTTGTGACTATAATAATAATAATAATAACTTTATTATTATTATAATCATAACATTGTTTAAATGCCCAAAAAACTCAATGAAAATTACAATAGTGGGTGCTCACACGATTACCCACTACATAATCATTGGTCTCGTTCTTGTAAACTGAATCTGATGCAAACAACTGCATGTATTGCAATCATCTAGGTGTCGTGGTGTAAGAGTCATCCCAGTCTCCAAATACATGCACCATGGCTTTTTGTTTGGATTTCTATGCTTTTCTATAAGATATCTTGTACCCGTAAGTGCTTAGAATTCTTTCACATATCAGCGAGATTGAGACTGATGGCTCTTCACGAACATGCCTAACAAAAAATTAGAAATATTGACAATCTTAATTTTTTTTAAAAAAATTATGAATGGCTAAATATTCATGAGCATACGAAGTTAGAATCCAAATTTGTGTGATCTTACAATAGGATTCACACAATTATGTTGACCCCTCCACTTCGTATCATCCCAGTTGTGTGACTTTTTCGACAAGATCACCCTCATCCTCCACGAGCAACCTGTCACATGATTTGGGCACTTGAATAATAAATAGTTGGTTTAGATTCAACAACATTGAAATGTTGATGAACATTCATAGAACAATGTCTAACAGCCATCGAAATAGACAACTATAAACACGAGAAGAGGGGTTAAATTGTGTTTATCAGACTTTCGATCAAAGTTAAAAACTTTGTCGCATACAGGAGCTAGGGACAGAATAGTGATTTAAAAGCACACAGACAAGTGACTGTCTGATGTTTTTTTCAATGAATGGCACACACACATGCAAGATTAAAACTCGTTTGATATTCCTCTTTAACCTTTTTAGTTATTTAATAGATAAGATAAACAAATTAACTAAAGGGATAGGGATGGAGATAGACACAACTATTTCATCCTGGTTGACCCCTTAACAACTAGGCTACGTCCACAGTCCTTTGCAGCACCAAGTTTTCTCCACTATAACTGATCAGGTTACAGACAAGTATTCTTTGCACACCTAGACTCTCCAGGCTCCAAGACAAGTATTATTTGCACACCTAGCCTCTTCAGGCTCACTCAGGTTTGCTTGAAAGAAGATTGTAATAAATACAACTTGAAAGTCTTTCACTAACACTTAGAAGAGTGAATTTAATGTGATGGTTAGAAATACTGGGTAATATCTTCAAATTATTGAAAGAATGAAGAAATAAATGCACAGAGTAAAGGATCTTTGAATGTTGTGTTATATATCTTCATCTTCAATTTCTTCTCTATTTATAGGCTCTAGTCAATTTGAATCCGTTAGAGACATTCCTTATGATTTTTGGCTAGCTGAGTTCCATTAAATACAATTAAGTTGTTCTGGGCAGCCATTTAATGCATAAGAACGTTAGTTGTACTCTAACAGAGATGGGCAGTGCTTTATGTTTTGTGCAGCAGCTAAATCAGAGTTGCTCAGGTTACTTTTGTACTTTGCTGAGCACATTTCCCTTTTCTTGCAACTTTCAGATGTACTAGGGAATAAAGCATTTTGGAAGCACTACTTTTATGAGTTACATGATTGCTTGAGTGTTTTACCTTCTAAAATTATTTGATCCTTATAAGAGAGAAAGCTTCAACATCTTCTAACTGAGTAGACAGTTCACAAAGGTTCTTGAGTTCTTGTGTGTTCCACATCGATGGACCACAGACGAGTTGTTCTTGAGTTCTTGTGTGTTCCACGTCGATGTATTGCTAGATACCGCTTACTGTTTGTAATATTAAATGGGATTTAATATTACTACTAACCTTTTGGGAACCTATAGGGTCACACACATAAGAGCGGATTAAAATAAGCATTAAAAGGAGAGTTGGACTTTTCTATTGGGCCTAGCGCATAGTACATGGGGCTTAGGTCAAACGCTGCTCACTAACTCACTTAAGGAGGTGCTGCTATAAGTAGACCACTTAAGCTATTGTGCCCACACGGTTTTGTTTTACCCTAGCCGCACAAAGAGAGTGACAGTCAGCAGCAGGTCTTGGTTTTCGAAGCTAGCACTGTGAGACAGAGACGCTTCGGGTTCGTGACGTTGGACGTTCACGGAATCTGCTCGTGTGGATACCTTAGAGACATCGTTCGTGCGGTGTTCGTGATAGACGATTTTTAATCAACTGTCATCGCTTCAAGAGGTAAATCTTCTAACCATGAATCGTGACCACTCACAAGGATCCTTCGATGGGAATTTTTCCGCTGCGTTATATTTTTTTTATACGCAAATTCCCAACAGAAAGTCAACAATCCAGTTGAGTCAGCAGACAAGTTGGAATTACTCATGAGACTGGTGTTCTCCACTTTTGACCAAAATAGTCTTAGGGCAGACAGATGATTAATATACTTAAAATAATAATCTGCACACTAAGTAGACATGCCATCAACCAAAAAGGAGTTCAATTAAATCATTGACAAACGTTAAGTTTTATCAAAACTTAGGGCAAATGCACATCAGACAATTAGAGACTTAACAATCTCCCCCTTTTTTTATTATGACAAGCATTTATATGATTTAATGAACCTTATAAAATATTAACACAAAGGCTTAATTGTACTTTTGGTCCCCAAAGTATAACAATTGTGCGATTTTGGTCCCCCCGCCTCCCAGGTTTCAATTGTAACAATTGGGTCCCCCAGGTATCGTGATTGTGCGGTTTTAGTCCCCCAGGTTCCAATTGCTCCAATTGGGTCTCTCAGATATTAGGATTCTGTAATTTTGGTCCCCATATAATTCAATTATGCAATTTTAAATGTCAGTAGCCTACGTGGCACACGTGAGACTAATTCAGCACTTAGTGAGACCAGTTTGATAGCTTACATGGCATTCCTATGTGTCCATTAAGGTATGTGAGGTGTCAATAATGCTATATAGGAATGTCATGTAAGTTGTCAAGCTGACCTCACTAAGTGTCAAATCAGTCCCACGTGTGCCACGTAAGCTACTGACATTTAAAATTGCATAATTGTGATATCCAGGAGGACCAAAATTGCACAATCATAATACATGATGGACCCAATTGGCGCAATTGGAACCTGGGGGGCTAAAATTGCACAATCACGATACAGGGGGGACCCAACTGTCGCAATTGAAACCTGAGGGACTAAAATCGTAATCGAGATACTTGTGGGATCAAAAGTGCAATTAAGCCTAACACAAAAGACATAGCTTATATAGACAGATTAATATTTTTAGATCAGAGAATATATACAGACAGGTATTAAAACACTGTTTAAGAGCTTATGCATATCATATCAGAACTTTTAAAAACAATATATTAGTTATGTCAGAGCTTGTTAGAACTTTGTCAATTATGGGTATTAAAATTATCAGAGCATTTTAATTCATCAAAGTTCATTTAAGATCTTACAGATAGGTTCAAGGTTAAAGCCTTTATGTCTTATGATTCTGCAAAACCTTGCAACAGGTTCCTAAGACAGGTTATGGTTCATGCTATCTTTATTATTCTTCTCCCACTTTTGGCATCATCAAAAAGGAAAATAAGAGGCAGAAAAGCAAAATAACAGATAAACAGAAAGAAAACAAGATAGATATCAAAATCATATTTATATTGATCATCATAAGCTTGTACAAGGCAAGTTTTTACAAGTCCTATTGAGGACTACTCAAAATCAAAAACAGGGCATCTACTCTAGCCTCTAAGGCAATCGTAGCACTTCTCTCTTCATCCAGTTGCCTTAAGGTAACTTCCAGCAGAGTCCTCTGAGAAGCAAATGCATCTTAAAAGCATTGAAGCGTCTGATGTCCATAAACTCAATTCTAACATCTTATGTTGTGATAACATCAGATTAAACAGACTCTTCTGAGTGCCAGGGTAGAGCTAACAATGAAGGTGCACGAGGGACAAAGAAGGGTGTTGAGATCCTAGAGAAGAAAGAGAGATGGATTGTTCTGTAAAAGATAAAGGATAAGAAGGAAATATTGAACAAGGGTCTGACTCTAATAATGTCAACCTCAGGTGAAGAGAAAATTGAGGATATACGTTCTGATAACAGATGGGGTGATGGTTATATGTTTAGGAGGTGGAGGAGGTCTAGCAACAACAGAAGGGGGTAAAGTTAGCAGGGCATCTATGTAATCAAAGAAAGATTCAGTACCTGTAAGAAGCATGAAAAAATATCTAGAAGGTGAAGGTAACATAACTACAGAAGGGGCTTAGTATCTACCTGGAGTAGGGTGAATGAACACAATGATAGGGTTAGAAAATAAAAGTTCTCTAAAAGAGTTGGTTAAGTAAGGTGGAGGTGGAGGGATGACAGAAATGTTACAGAAACTTACAGTGAGAAGATTATGCAAGTTAGATGCAAAGAGAGATGATGAGATACCAGCATGTTCTCTAGGGGTATCATCATTATGAACAATATTGTGCTGACATACATCAGACACTACAATATAGGTTGAGGTTTGGGTGGTATGGGAAGAGACGGGTGAATTGGGTGGGGTTATCTGGGTTATAGGTTTGATAGATAATGTAGGAGGAAAGGAGGCAGGTGGAGTGGTTGTACCTTTGTTCATAGGTGAGGATGGTGAGGATGGTAATGATGAGGGAATAACCACTTGATTCTCTAACATCCTTAGCTTCTTCCTTGGCTTGGGGAGTTGCAGAGGATCCACCAAGGGATAAATCATTGTCCGTGTTCCAATAGACATGTCTTCTTCAGCTTTAGCAGTAGCTTCATTTTCAGCAGAAGGGGTAATTGCAACAATAGGTGTAGGATAGCCTGGCCTTCTTTTCTTGGGTATTAATCCCAGAGAAAGAACCTTCTTTTTCTTGGGCTCCTCCAAGGGTTTGGTCATCTGCTGCCACTGAGCAGGTACTTCATCTCTACTGGGTGTAGACAAGACTTGTCTGTCCTCAGCAGAGGCCTTCTTCAACTTTGTCTTCTTGTTTTATTTAACAGACTCAGCCTCAGATACTTCACCTTCTTTTGGCTTCCTCTTTGGAGAGAGTTTCCTTCTTCTTAAGACAAGAGGTCTCTCACTTTCAATAGTCTCTGTAGATGTAGAAGGCTTCTCCAAATCTGGCCGTTGATCTTCTCTGTCACTTTCCCAGCAGGGCAGGCTTCCATATGCCTTATGAGATGGGAACCTTAGACTCATCAGCAGATTCAGCTTGGGTAGCTATCTACTTCTTCTCAGTAGCTTCATCATTCTTCTCTTCCTCATCCTTGAGGGGCTCAGCCAGGGGAATTCCTAGGATCTTCATCATAGACAAGGTTTTCTTGTTTATGGGCAGAGCCATATCCATAAATTCTCCATCTCCAGGAACAAAGAGTTTGTTCCTAAAGAGTCTTGTCAGCAGCATCCCATAAGGGAATGTGGCCACAGATGGTACAGAGCAAATTTGTCCAGCTTTGAAACATTATCTCTGGATCCTTTCCTTGGCATCACACATTCCTGCAGCAGCTTCAGCAGGAAACTGCACTTGGGAACCATGTTGACAGGTTTGGAACACCATATAGAGCTATGTTGATGTCAGCAGCTCCTACTTCATCTTTCCCTTCAGTTCTGAACCCAGCTCCAAATCTAGGACAGCCAGTAACCTTCTCAAGAAAACTAATGTTGAAAATGAAGTTCGTTTTCAACACGAGTCCCCTAATATCCTTGGTGCCATCAATAGGGTTGGTGAAGAGGGTGAAACTGTTCCTGAAGTTCCTGACTAGTCTGGGATGAACAATCTCCTTCATTTCAAATAAGTAAGTCCACATAGAGTATTCCAACTCCTTAGTGACATCCATGCCCCATTTCTTCATAAGTGGAAGATCTACCACCAGGGGCGGATGTTCTCAATGATAGGGAGGAGCCTTGGCTCCCCCAAGATTTTTTTTCCTTTATTGATATATACATATTGTAGTTAAATGTTATATTATATAAACTGTTTTTCAATATACTTTCTAATTGTTGTATTAGTGCAGTGGTAAAGTAACCTCCTGCAACAATAAGGATCATGGTTCGAATACCAAGAAATACTTTTTTCCAATATTTTTTTTTTTTGCATTTTAAGCAGAAATAATGCAAAAATTGCTCCGAGTGGGATTTTTTTTAAAACAAAAAGGCATGCAAAGGCATCACAATAGAGTAAGATATCCCAACTAGGTTGGCACCCCAAACTCTACCAATCATCTGCAGCACACCTTAATATTATTAAGAAAGAGAAAGAATACAAAGAAACATGGGGGGACATGTACCAAACCCATGAGGAATTAATGAAACCTATAATTAGGTAAGCCAATCCTATTCCTGAAAAATTCTTCCTTAATAAAATTAGGAATAACATCCCACCAAACTAAGACAGAAACATTATTGCCATAGCTAGCTAACTTGTCAGCACAATGATTATCCTCCCTATAAATATGGGAGACTATGAATTGCATTTGCTTTGTGAGAAAGACACAATTGCTCCATCTATTTCTAATCTTCCAAGGGACAATGTTGATGTTATCAAGAGCTGCCACCACAATTTGAGAGTCACTTTCCAACCAAAGATTATGCCAACCCTTCTTGAAAGCAAGCTCAATACAAAACATGGCTCCTTGTAATTCAGCAAGCAGAGAGGATTGAGAACCAAGGTTGACTGTAAAACCACCTAAAAAGTCCGAATTACAATCTCTAAAAAGACCACCACAGGCTGTCGGACCAGTAGGACCAAGAGCACTGCCATCGGAGTTACATTTCACCATGTTTCTTAAAGGAGGATGCCATTTCACCTCTTTTATCCGAGGAGCAGGGACAGGGTGACATTGCACATTGAAGCTTTTTAAGAAGGTGAATTCAGATATGGAGTTAGTCATGGTTCCTCTGCTATACTGACCGGACAGAGAAACATTCGAGTGGATTAAGGCCATGGCTGATCTGACTGACGTAAGCTTATTATCAAACCTAGCTCTATTTTTGCAAAACCACACGACATAAACAATGTTAAGAATACATGCAATTATCATATCCTGGACCTGCGAGCTCCAGCCTTTGTTGCAGATAGAGATAACCACATCAAAAGAAGAGCAGTCAATAGAGCAATTCAGATTGATCATGAACCATTGCCAAAGAGATTTAACAAATTGACAATCTAAGAATAGATGCTTTGTAGTTTCAAAAGCCTTCTCACAAAGGCTGCACATAGAGACCACAATGCAGCCTCTGCCTTGCAGATTTTCATCAGTGGTCATTTTATTGTTCATGATCCTTCAAAGAATAAAGGATCTTGAGGGAGGAACACACCGATTCCAGGTTAACTTAGTCCAAGGAAGAACCTGGCATGCTGGATTATGAAAGGTGAAGGCTTCCTTGAAGCTCAGGGAACCCGAATCTGTGCTAGACCACACCAAATGATCACCACATGGAGAAAAAGGAATAGCAGCACTATGAATTGCCTCTTTGAGTTCAGGGGATTTAAGGAGAAGATCATTAGGAACACACCAATCACCATCAAGGATGAAATCTGAGACTTTAGCTGACAGACCAGCACGCATATCATGAGGAATATTTAGGTACTCTGAGACAGATTTTGGCAGCCATTTATCAACCCAAAATTTGATGCTCCTACCATTTCCCAAATTCCAAGAGACATTCTCCAAAACATCATCGAGGTAGCACTTAATTCCAGGCCAAAGAGAAGAGGAAATGTGGTGGCTAATTGCTTTGTTATTCCTAATGGTTCTAGCTTTAAGCAAAGTAGACCATTCATTCTTTGATGAAGCAAAATCCCAACTCAGCTTAAGCAAACCTGCCCTGTTAACAACTTTAATGGATCTAATGCCGAGACCTCCTTCATTGTATGGTTTACAAACCTTATTCCAAGAAACAGTAACGATCTTTTTGACCTTAATATCTCCAGCCCAAACAAAGTTTCTCAACCACTTGTCAATAGAATTCAATAAGCTAACAGGCCATGCATATAGATGAAAGCTATAAATTAGCATTCCAAGAGCAATGGATCTTACCAATTGAACTCTCCCCATGATAGAGAGAAGGGATCCCTTCCAAGCAGCTAGCTTACACTTGATTTTATCAGCAATAGGGGCGAGATGCAGTCTTTTAGGCCTACCTTTGAAAATAGGGACACCTAGATAAATGAAAGGAAGGGCACCATGAGAGAATCCAAGGATCTAAGAAAGAACAACCCTTCTTGAGCCAGAGATGCACCCTGTGTAAAACTTGGATTTCTCAGTACTAACAACTTGACCAGAAACCTGCTCATATTCCTTAAATAGGGACAACATATTGCTTAAACTTGTTTTTGATGCTCTGCAGAAAATTAAAATATCATCCGCATAAAGAACATGGCTAGGCATTTTGAAATATCTTGGGCCAGAGATCAATTGCAAATTGCCATCCTCAACTAGCTTGGTAATACCTCTACTGAGAACCTCCTCGGCTAAGCAAAAGAGGAGGGGGGGGACAAGGGATCACCCTGCCGAACCCCTCGCTTGCAATTAAAGAAACCAATGGCCTTACCATTCACTGACATAGACAACTTTGCAGAGAGTAAAATAGTTTCAATCCAAGAGCAGAACTGAGCATTAAAACCAAAGGACTGAAGAACCTGTGGTAAGAAGTTCTAGTCAAGAGAATCAAAGGCCTTTTTGATGTCAATTTTCAATGCTACCTGACCACCAAACGATCTTTTATCAAGCAGATTTATACATTCTGAGGCTACTCCAATGCAGTCTGCGATCTGTCTACCTTTGATGAAACCCCTCTGGTTCTCGCTTATGATTTTAGGAGCTATAAATGTCAGTCTGTCTACCAAGATCTTGGTAATTATCTTGAACTTGAAGTTTGTCATAGCAATAGGCCTAAACTGATCAATCTTGACAGTATTAGATACTTTAGGAATTAGAGTAACAATGGTGGAGTTAAAATTAGGAAGAATCCAACCATGTTGGAAGAATTGAAGCACAACATTGTACACATCTTGCGCAATCACATCCCAACAGGTATGATAGAAATGCCCCCCAAAGCCATCTGGACCTAGGGCACCACTAGCATTCATTGAGAAAACAACATCTTTAACCTCCTCTATAGAAGGCAAGTTAGTCAAGAATGCATTGTCCTGAGCAGAAACAATAGTTAGAATAACTCTGCCTATTAGATCATTAGAGTGACAAGCATTACCTCTACCAAACAGATTCTGATAATACAGAAAAATATGACTTTCTATTTCTCCAGGCTTGCGAAGAGTCTGGTCTTCATGCTCATGGACAGTGATTTTATTAGTAGCACTTTTAATTTTGGCCATGCGATGGAAAAATTCCATGTTTCTATCACCCTCTAGGTGCCATTTAATTTTGGATTTCTCCTTCCAAAAATCTTCTTCATAACTAAGAGTAAGCTCCAACAACTTCTGAGCTTCTTTCTCTTTATTACGAAGCTCCACAGAACCACCATCATTAGTAATTTGAGCCTGAATCTGATCCAGACTGGTCATGGCATCTCTGACATTGTTATGCACATCGCCAAAAACCGACTTGTTCCAATCCTTCAACTTTAGCTTCAAGGTCTTCAATTTTTGAGTAAGAACAAACATGGGACAGCCAATGATAGGGTCTCTCCAAGAGTCAGCAATGAAATTCCTGCAATCAGGGTGGCTAGACCCCATTTTCTGAAATTTAAACGTTGAACCAAATTGTTTGTCCTCATTTTTCAAGGACAAAAGGAGAGGGAAGTGATCAGACTTGGCTCTGGTAAGAGTGCAGCAAGAAACATTGTTCCATAGATCAAGCATCTCATTGTTACAGAAGGATCTATCTAAGCTCCTCTCCGTGTAGCTGTTACCAAGCCGACCATTGGACCAAGTGAAAGAGGATCCCCTTGTGTCGATGTGAATGAGGTTGGAAGAATCAGTCCATAATCTAAAATCTACACAAGATAATTTAGAGGGCAAGTACTTACCTCTATGCTCATGAGAACCCAACACACAGTTAAAATCCCCTATATAACACCAAGGGACACGATGAGACTGCTGAAGCGCCGAAAAATCAGACCAAAGCTGTCTCCTCTTAATATAATTTGTTGAAGCATACACTGTTGAAATTACCATTTGCTTACCATTAACATCCACAGAACATGTGACCTGCTGATCAGAGCTAGATAAGATAGATGGAGAGAACAAGGCTATACAAAGACACCACAAGTTAGGCATGTTATTGCCCCTGTCGTTAACGGCAAAAAACCTCAAATTCAGCTCCTTCAAAAAACTGGCAGGCAGTTGTTGACAAGTAATCCAAGGTTCAGAGATGAACACCATGTCTGGTTTATGCACATATCATAACTTCTTTAGAACCAACCTAGTTTCGAGGTTAGCAATGCCTCTAGCATTCCAATACAAAATCTGCATTAAGCAAAGTTTTGAGGACCACCCTTATCACGGGCCTTCTTAGCATTAGCCTTCTGAATTTGAAGCTACTTCTTTTTCAGCTTTTTCATTTGAGACTTTGAGCGGACCACAGTGAAGTCTGTATCTTGTTCCAAAATAACTTTAGGATCATCAATCAAGTACTGATTTGGGACAATTTGCTGAAAAGGAACTGATTCATCAATGCCGTCCTCCTCTTCCTTTACTTGCATGCTCCACAGCTTACCAACAATTTGCATATCTTTGGTAACCGTAGGGTTGGAATTCGTAAAAGGAGTTGTAGTAAGGTGCACAGAATTTGAAGCAGACTGAGCATCAGTGTCCAAATCTGTCTCAAGAACCTGACTAGAAGACACTTCCTTTGAATGTTGAATTAAGGGAGTGCCTAAATCAGAAAATACATTGTATAATGCCTCTTCTGTTCCAATACTGCCAATGGAATGAGCATTGTCCTTGTTAGTCTCCACATCCATAACAGATTCATTAATTAGTCCTATGAGAGGATTTTTATCAATCTGAGGATTCTGAACTGAGATAGGGATGTTGTTAACCCCAACCAAATTAGCTCGATCCACATCTTCAACTTCCATAAACCATCCCGGATCTTGTTGATTTTCTCTGATCAACACTTGCTTACTTGTACCAGCTTCTGCAGGTTCATTATGCACTATTGTCTCTTTTCCTTTTCCTGCTTTTTGTTTAGCAACATATCTGAAAATAACATGAGCAGGCTGTCTATCAGAAATAGCCGATTTACCACGATTCTCAGCATCACCAGTCTTTTTGCAGAAAGATAGTGAATGGCCAATAGAATGACAAGAAGTTCAGAATTCAGGCAGGTTTTCATATTCTATATCCACCAGGAATTCAAAATCCTCTCTCTCAATCATCACTTTGTTTCGCAACACAGTTTTCAGATCAAGGTCAATAAGAACGCGAGCATAATGACCAAAACTACAGTCAATAGTGCACTTACTTGTAGTAGCATCTAAGCAGATAGGAGAACCTATGCCGCCTGCTATAACAAAGATGATCTTATGTCTCCAATATTCCTGTGCCAAACCCAAAATCCAAATCCAACATTGTGTTGATGTTTGTTTATGGATGGCCGGTTTAAAATCTGGTGTTCATGCAAACAGGCGCAAGAAACCTGGTTTTAAATTCCAGGATGTGACAGATCTTACCCTTCGTAGGTCATCTAAAGAAGAAAAGGAAAACTCGTAATAGCCCTTACCAAGAGAGATCACACCCCATGGTCCAAGGGGTTTCCATAATGACGATAACTTGGCTTTCAAGGCATCAACCCTAATCGGGGTATCTCCCTTAGAAAGGATAATGCGGCCATGAAGGTGATTCTTGCAATCATCAAGACCAGCCTTGTACTCATCTTCCGAAATTTTTATTGCAATATGATCCCCTTTGATGCGAGGTTTAGGAAGTTGGTTGTGCGGAATATCACAAATGTTCCTGAGTGCCTCAGCGAAGGTCTTTTGTTGTGGAGAAGGCTGCGATGGTTCATGAGAAGCATCCTGTACTGGGGACGGAAGTGGTAGACGAGAGCTTGAAGGAGACAAGGGAGCGAGAAAGCGTCGTGGACAGATCGCCATGATCAACCACAATGCAATTCTAGGGGGCTACATGAGGTAAAACCCTAGCAGAGCTTCAGCCATCCCCCTTATATTAGAAATGATTTCCCGAGTGGGATTTGAAACATGCTCGTGTGCGTAAAACTAGTGGAATAAACCACCACGCCAAAAAATATTTTATATAACATGTGCGAAATATATATGTATATAGCTATTAGTTAGTTATTTGGCTCCCTCAAAAGATTTAGTCAAGCTCCGCCACGTCTACCACATTTCCAGCAAGAATCTTCACAACATCATCAACCCTCATTCCATACTTTGCAGCAATATCTTCAAGAGTGATATTTTTCTTGGGTGCCATTGCAGAAGACGAGTAAGGGTTTAGAGATTTTGGGGGGTTTTTCAAAGGGAGAAAAAAAGACGAAAGGTTTGAACATGTTTGAAAGGGTTTGAAAGCATAAAGAGAAAAGCTTTCGGACTCCTTGTCACTTTATAGACATAAAGTCAGAAAAGAGAAAAAGACAATTTCTAATGCTAAAACGGCACGAAATATTTGGGAAACCATAACGCCCACAAAGACATTATGGAAACCATGGTTTCAAGAAATAAACTACCATGTACATGTTTAGCTTCAGATTATTAAATGGCATTAAATAATCAATAATCATTTTATTAAAAACTGTTGAGTTCATACAGGTATGACTCAACAGGGTCAGACAAGTGCCACAGACAGGTCATATGAAATTCATTAGACAAGTTAAGCATGCAACATCAGACAGGTTATTCAACAATGGAATGCATGTTCAGATTGTCTCTAATATATTTAAATCTATCTTCAACTAAGGGTTTTGTGAAGATATAAGCCCATTGATTCAGTTTTAACAAACTTAATATCAAAGATGCCTTTTTGAACATAATCCCTTATAAAATGATGTTTGATTTCTATATGCTTAGCCTTAGAATGCTATATGAGATTTTTAGATAAACTAATTGCACTGGAATTATCGCACCACACAGATATGTTATGCTCAAATATAGAGTAATCTTCAAGTGGGTGTTTTACACATAGAAGTTGTGAGCAACAACTTACAGCTTAGATGTATTCTGCTTCAGCAATTGATAGTGCAGTTGTTGAATGCCTTTTGATTTTCCAAGAGACTAAGTTAGCTCCAATGAAGTGGCATCATCCACTGGTGCTTTTTTCTTTCAATTATGTCTCCAGCAAAGTCAGCATCATTGTATTCTACTAACAGTTTGGTCTACCATTTTACTTTCTCCATCTTTATCTAGCTTTGCATTGGGCTGCATGAGAGTTCTCATAGGTTTGGCATTTTCCATTTTGTACTTCTTGAGTATCTCCTTGGTATATTTGTTTTATGGATGTAAATTCCATCACTTGTCCGCTTGCTTTGTAGCCCAAGGAAGAACTTTAACTCTTCCATCATGCCCATCTCAAAATATTGCTCGCATCAGTTTAGAAAATTCCTTGCACAACTTTTCATTTGTAACTCCAAAGATAATATCATCAACATATATTTGAAATATTATAAAATTATCTTTTGAGCATTTCATGAACAGGGTTGTGTCTAATTTTCCTCTAGTAAACCCATTATGCATGAGAAAAGAACTAAGTCTATCATATCATGCTCTAAGTGCTTGTTTCAAACCATATAAAGCCTTTTTAAGTTTTAAAACATGATCTGGTTTATCAGGTACTTCAAAACCAGGGGGTTGTTTAACATATACTTCTTCTTCAATTATGCCATTTAGAAAAGCACTTTTTACATCCATTTGAAAAAGAGTGATTTGGTGTTGTGCAGCATATGACATAAGAATGCATATGGCTTGTATCCTAGCTATAGGTGCAAATGTTTCAGAATAAATCAATACCTTCTTGTTGGTTATAGCCTTGAGCTACTAACCTAGCTTTGTTTCTGACAACCTTACCATCTTCATCTAACTTGTTTCTGAAAACTCATCTTGTTCCAATAACAGACTTGTCTATTGGCATTGAGACAAGTGTCCAGACATCATTCCTTGTGAACTGATTGAGTTCCTCTTGCATAGCAAGAATCCATCTTTCATCATCAAGAGCTTATTCAATATGCTTTGGTTCGATTTCTGGGATAAAAGCCATATTGCTTGATTCTTTCAAGGTTGACCTAGTTCTTACTCCTTCTGAGGGATTTCCAATGATGAGATCCTTAGGATGGTGAGCTTTGAATTTACAGTCTTTTCTGAGATCGTCATGTTGACTTTGACTTGTCTGTTGACTTATCTAATGACTTGTCTGCTCCACTTGTCTTTCCGACTCTTCAACAAGTTCTTCTTTAGAGACGTCAGGCTGTTGACTATCTTGTCTGTTCAAGTCAAGTCTTGCAAGATCATCTTCTAGACCTGATAGTTCCCTATCAGTCTTTAAACCATCATTGAACTTCACATGAACAGACTCCTCAACAATAGAGGTTCTAGAGTTATAAACTCTAAATGCCTTAGACATTTCAGAATATCCAATGAAGATACCTTTGTCCACTTTGGAATCAAACTTTCCAAGTTGATCCTTAGTGTTTAGAATGAAGCACTCACATCCAAATGCATGGAAGTAAGATATGTTGAGTCTTTTTCCTTTCCACATCCATTCACTGCTTCTGCCCATAAGTACTTAGGGAGATTATTGTCATTGAGCATTGACCTGGCCATCTCTTGCAGAGATCTGTTCTTTCGTTCAACTACTCCATTTTGTTGTAGAGTTCTAGGTGCATAGAAATTGTGAGAGATCCCATTCTCCTCACAGTATAGTCTGAATTGCTCATTTTCAAATTCTCCCCCACGATCACTTCCAAGAGTAGAAATACAGAAACCTTGCTCATTTTGTACTTTCTTACAAAATATAGAGAAGGCCTTAAAAGACTCATCCTTGTGGGTTAGGAAGAGTACCCATGTAAATCTAGAATAGTCATCAACTGTGACAAATCCATATTTCCTTCCAGCCAAGCTAGCAACACTAACTAGTCCAAACAGATTCATGTGTAACAACTGAAGAGGTCTAGATGTTGATACTTGATTTTTAGATTTGAAACTTGGTTTTACTCGTTTACCTCTCCGACATGCATCATACATAACATCTTTCTTGAAACTAATATCAGGCAATCCTCCCACAAGGTTATCTTTTATAATTTTGAAATATGTTTCATACTAGCATGTCCTAGTTTCTTATGCCATAACCATCTTTCCCTCTCTTTTGAAGTCAGACAGGTTACAATTTGATCTGAGATTTTAGTCAGTTCAATCTTATAAAGATTTTGCTACCAACTAGCAGAAAAGAGGGTCTTGCCACTCTTGTCTTTGACTATACAAGCATCCTTGGTAAAAGAGACACCAAATCCACTATCACATGACTGACTTATGCTAATCAAATTGTGTCTTAACCCTTTGACCATAAGAACATTAGAAATTGAGGGGGGGGGGGGGGGTGTTTACAACCAAATTGTACCAATACCAATCACCTTCCCTTTCTTCTGATTGCTTCCAAAGACAACATATCCTCCTTTCTTAAGTTGGAGGTCTTGGAACATAGACCTTTCTCCTGTCATGTGTCGCGATCAAACACTGTCCAGGTACTAGCAAAGGTGTTTTCTTTGTCCTATTAAGGACATCTGCCACAGGAATTATTTATCTTTAGGTACCCATATTTTTCTAGGCCCTTTTCTGTTAGTTTTAGGAGTCTGTGAATACTTCCTTTTCTTTTTGTGAATACACTTAGACATAACATGTCACACTTTTCCACAGAAGTTACAGACAAATTTGGATTTAAAAGAAATTGATTCCACCAACACTTTAGAGGTTTTTGTTGATTCTTTTTTATGTGTCTGATAGACGTATTCAATACCTTCTTTGTTAAGGGAGTGTCTCTAACAGTCAAGCAACTTAGTCAGATTGTCTCTGCCATTAACAAATTTGGCAAGATCAGAAGTGAGCTCTTCCACTTTCTATTGAAGTTTGACAACTTCTTCAGTCTGTGATGTTTCACTAGTGTTCTTAAAGGAGCTTTACATACTCTCTTTTAAGGGATTTGAAGGCCTTAGATAAGCAGTTGGATTCCTCCAGCAACTTCTCATAGGCATCATGCAATTCCTCAAAGTAAGGGTATACCTCAGTTTTAGAATTTGAATCTGTGTTGGCCATCAAAAAGAGATTAGCTTCCTCCTCTGCTTCTTCATCTTCAGAATTTGACTCCATATCTTCCCAAGTGGCCATCATCCCTTTCTTCTTCTTTTTGAAGAACTTCTTTTGAGGGGACTTCCTTTAGTTGAGGACACTCGGCTTTGATGTGGCCGGGCTTCTTACACTCATAGCAGACAATTGGACTCTTGTCTTTTGAAGTAGATTCTTTGAAGTTCTTTTCTTTATGAAACCTTCTGAATAGCTTCTCATCACTTTTAGAAACCTCACCTTCAGACTCATTTGGGTCACTGGTAGACTCGTATGCCTTTAAAGCTTTTGAGGCTTTAGATGCTTTTTGATCAGCCTTTAGAGCAATGGACTTGCCCTTTTTGTTTGTCACATCATCACCAAGCTCTTGCTCATGAACAATGAGGGTGCAAGAAGTTATCCATAGTCAAGGTAGTGAGATCATTGGATTGAGAGATAGCGGTAACCAGGGGTCTCCACTGCTTTTGAAAACCTCTGAGGATCTTTCCAACTTTCTCAACATTTGTATAAGTTTTCCCAAGAGATTTCAAACCGTTTATGATAGTTTGGAATCTCCCTATCATCTAAGCAACAGGTTCACCTTCCTCCATGGTGAATAGTTCATACTTTCTAACAAGTATGTCAATCTTTGACTTTCTTACTTTTACAGTTCCTTCGCGTGTGACAGATAAAGTGTCCCACATTTCTTTAGCAAAATCACAAGCACAGACTTTTTCAAATTCATCTGGGTTGAGAGCACACATTATATTGTATCTAGCTTTATGGTTTAGCTCCCATTTTGTCTTTTCTGGAGGGGTCCACTGAGATTTTGGCTTGTCAGTGTTGTCATCATTCTTTGGAGTGTATGGACCATTAGTGATGATGTCCCAGAGATCAGAGTTTGTTGAAAGGATAAACCATTGAAAACTATCTTTCAATAGTTGTAGTTTTCTCCATTGAAGAATGGAGGTCTGGTCAAGGAGGCTCCTTCAGGCTGGTGACTTCCACTTGAACTAGCTCAAGCAGTCATTTCTGTTCTTCAGTATCTTTCCTCTACACTGTTAAATGCTCAGCCCAGAGGCTGAGCTCTAATACCAACTGAAATAGACAACTATAAACATGGGAAGGGGGTTGAATTGTGTTTATTAGACTTTATATTATAGTTAAAACTTTTTCGTATACAAGAGCTAGGGACGGACGAGTGATTTAAAAGTACACAGACAAGTGACTTGTCTAATTTTTTTCAATGAAAGACACACACACATGCAAGATCACTACAAAAAAAGAACTGTTTAGCGACCGACATATTCGGTCGCTGAAATTTCTAATTCGGTCGCTATTTAAGTTAGCGACCGAATTAGCGACCGATTCATGGTGGTGGCTGATAACCTGGTCGCTAATCTTTTAGAAACCAAAATAATAATTCGGTCTCTAAATGGTGACCGTAATTTCGGTCGCTAAATAATAAAAAATGGTCGCTACACGGTTGGTCGCATTGTTTGGGTAACCATTTTTAGCGACCTATAATCGGTCGCTAGTTCGGTCGCCAATGTTGGTTACTGTTAACCTATATTAGCGACGGGTTTTCGGTTGCTAGACCACAATCTGTTAATGGTAACTAAAGTTTAGCGACCGAATTATTGGTTTCTAATTCGGTCACTAAACTGGTTTTTATTAAAAAAAAATTAAATTTAATTTTTAAAATAATAAATTTATTCTGTTTTTCTTTAAAGTTTAGCAAAAATACTAATAAAACACACCAAATTACTAATGAAATATACAATCATAAGAAATAATGAATATATATATATATATATATATATATATATATATATATATATATAATCCAAAGTATCGTCCAAGAATCGTTTAAAGTAAAAAATATGACCAAAAAAAATCAGTCATGATGAGGGGGAGATGGAGGAATCCAATCATCTTCAGCGTCAGTACCACCGACGTCTGCTATCTAATCGTCCTCTGTAGTACCAGCATCAGTAGCTGGCGGTGGAACTGGAGGAGCGACGGCAAGAGGCACAACCGTCAGAGCATCACCCTGAGCAACTGGAGTCTGGATCCTCATCTGCTCCAACACCAGCCGTAATGTCTGGCCCTGCTCGATGCTCGTCTGCATCAGCTGCTGGTGTACCTGAGTCAACTGTGCAATCTGGTTCGCCATCTGCTGCTCTCTCTCGCTCTTCTCCCGAAGCTCCGCGTTCAGCTGCGTGATGGTGTCCTGCATTTGGTTGAACTGCTCCTGAGGGACGGTATCGGCGTAGGAAGGAGCAGGCGTGCCGGATGATGAAGCGATAAACTCGCCTCCCAGGTGTCCGAGGCCATACACGTGCCCCTTCTTGTTCCTGCCCCCGATGACCTCCAAATAAATGGCATTATCGTCGACGGAGATAGGAGAGCTGGGCCCATCACCAGTCAAGGTCTCATCTTGTGACTATGAGGCACGTGATATGGCATAGTCCTTCTTCTCGTTGAAGCCCACCTACAAAGTATAGTTGAAGAGATTTAGTTAAAATTAAAATCAATATTAACAAATCATTTATAATAAATTACAAGTAAACACTAAATTGTTTTTTTGCTTACAGCATAGTTACGGGCCTTGTCGTTGACCCATTTCCCCGACTTCAACTTCTTCGTCCTCTCCACCAACTCTATAGCAGTGGGCCCCCGCTGTTTCAGTTCTTTCTGCACAGAAAAATATAATCTTAAATTCATAAGAATAATTAAAAATGAAAACTAATTAATTAAATAGTATAATAAGTCAAAAGTTTAATGTATTACCAGCTCGTCGTAGTGGGCGGCGGCTGATTTAGACCCGTCGGTCCAAGCACATGCGCCACCATCAGAAGCTCGATTACGCCGAGCTGTGGCCTGGATCTCCTGGAACTTCTCAGTAGCCCAGTACTGGTCCAGCTGCCTCCTGATCTCAGGATCCACCCACTTCCCCTTATTCTTACCCTTCCTCAGCTTGTTTGTCAAATTCTTCATGACCAGTGAGCCTTTATGCTCAAATATGTCCCTGACGAGACCCTCTAAAGCTACGTCCCACCTATACTCTTTCTGCAACATACAGTTGTTAGGAAATTCGTGTGTGTGTGTATATATATATATAATGTAAATTTAATCTAAATAACTTAATAAATTGTTACCTTAAACTCTAGAAACAACTGATCCCTATGGCCCCCTGGGATGGCCTTCCATGTAGGCCATGGACCATCAAACTTGCGTCACAGGATCTTCGATATCGAATCAGAAAGGCCCTTCGCGGGCAGAAAGCTGCAGCAAAATTAGAGCATTAATAAATGTTATAAATAATTAAAAAAAACAAGTAAATAGAAATTAACGATACTTTATATATATTAAAAAATTAAATTAGTTTACTCGTTATCCCCCCGGGGATAAGAAGAATCCTCCTATCGGATGGACCACGACTCTCCAGTCCTGATGATGATGATGGTCCTGTCATAGGTGTGGATGATGAGGGTGCAGCCTGTGTCCCGACCACATGAGACTGGGTAGGGGGTACAACTCCATCACCTTGAGGTGTCCCGTCCACAGAGGTGCTGGTAGGGTGGTCTCGATCTGAAGGCTGTGGGTCGGCCGGCGAAGGGACTCTCGTAGCACGACCTCTTCCACGACCTTCACAACGACCCCTACCTCTAGAGGAATCTGCCATCTGTGTAAAAATTGAAAATATGATTACACAACAGTGTAAATAATACAAAAATAAATTACCTAAGTAGAATGACATTTACACAATGAATTATGACAAATAAATTACCTAAGTAGAATCTCTGTCACTAAATTCACCATCACTCTCATCAGTCTCACTTGATCGGAATGTGCCTTCGCCAGATGCGTCCAACTCGGATTGATCCATTAACTCTCTTTCAACTTCTTCCCCATTTCCGGAAATGTTCGCCAGAGAAATAACAATAATGTCCGACGTAATTTGCAACGGTACGTGGGGTCTTGAAAGCTCATCATCTTGGTACGGAGCATCTTTTTCAAGCTGGTTGATTACATTATCAGTAATTATACTGCGAGCCTTTATCTTAATAACACCCAACCAGCCTTGATGTCCTTCGGGATATGACGAGTAATAAACCTGATCTGCTTGTTGTGAAAAAATGAATGGGTCGTACGCCTTATTATACCTTCGAGACAGCCTAACTTAAACAATACCATATTTTTTATCGATTTTTGTCCCTACGTGAAGAGTAGGATCAAACCAATCACACTGGAAGATAACTAACTTCATCACGGGGAAACCGGTATAATCGAGTTCAAGGATGTCAGTTAGAACCCCATAGAAATCATCCTCTACATTGCCATCAGTGGCTCGCACACAAACACCATAGTTACACGATTGCATTCCTTCATTCCATGTTTTTGTGTTAAATTTATATCCATTTACAATATAAGTATTCCATGATGTAACCCATCTGTTAGGACCCCATGCCAAATTTGTCAACAATGGATTTTGAACATTGTTTTTTGGATCTAGTACTTAAAAAATCAAATATTATATTATTCTTATACATGCTATATATTTAAGGAGATAAAATGTATTGCAACAAATGAAGATGATTAACCTACATATTTACTGAACCACGTAGTAAATTGAGAAGTAATTTCTCGATCAACCTGATCGTTTGAAATGTCAGGTTGGAGATCCCTTAGAAAATTTCCGTACATCCTACATATGGGAGATTAACAGTAGGACGATTAATAATCATAAATGTCAATTGAACTTATAAAAGACATTGTAGAAACTTACTCTAAATATGGCGCCACCTTTTCACAATTTTGAAGGATATACAGATAAGCAGCATTAATGTCACACTGCTCCAAGAATTCCTTTTGATTTACCACTAAATCTGCCCGGATAGTTGAATATTGATATAGGAGGACTAGTTGAACTTCCTTCACCCGAATCAACGTTTCTAGGCATCCTTGTCCTTCTCGTGTTAACTTCGTCCAGATAGTAATAAGAGGCAAAAGTGGAAGTCTCCTCTACTAAGTATGCTTCACAAATGGAACCCTCCACTCGTTCCTTGTTCTTGACTTTGTGTTTAAAGGAGTGCAGGAACCTATTAAAGAGGGATACATACAAATAATTACTAGTTTTAGGGAAAGCTAAACTACCATCTCGTGTTCGTGAATTTCATATGTATTAAGTAAAATAGTTGATGTTGTTTACCTCTCAAATGGATACATCCAGCGGTATTGGATTGGGCCACCAACTCTTGCTTCGTAAGGTAGATGAACTGGCAGGTGTTCCATGGAATCAAAGAAACTCGGTGGGAATATTTGCTCCAGCTTACATAACAAAACGGGTTTCTTGACTTCCATATCCTTTATTTGATTCACATTTAGTGTTGTCGATGTAAGCTCCCTGATCAGCTGCTGGCTCATCTAGTTTTATGGCTAGTATGACCGTGGTTTTGTGCTAATTTTATATCATTTTCACCCAAATTAGACTAGATTGTCTTTAAGCAGCATTTTGAGTCTGTAAAGTATTTTTAGGTTAATTTATTTGATTTAGAGTTAAATAAAGCACTTATGCTATTTTATGTTTTCAGGTTAATAAAAAGAAATAAATCTGGAGCTTTCGCCCCGCGAGAAGGATGTTCGCCCCACGAACCAGAAGCGTGACTGTGCCAGAAAATGCATTCCTTTCTGTCTCGCCCCACGAAGACATGACTCGCCTCGCGAGTAATCCAACCCTGAAGACCAGAAGTCAGCACGGCTTATCCATGTTGAAGGTCACGGCTGTGACAGTTTGGAATCTGAAGAGTTTCGCCTCGCGAATGATAAGCTCGCCTCGTGAGAGAACCCAAAAGCTGAAGACTGTTCACATTATTCGCCTCGCGAGTCCGCGTAGTCCAGAAGTTGTATATAAGTCTGTTTTAGACAGAACTGAGGGGTGAGCTAGCTTTTAGATAGTTAGTCATTAGTAGTAGTAGTAGTTTATCTTCTTTTCTTAGATATGTTTTGTTTTCCTTTTGTAATGGAGAGCTAGTCTCCTAGGATTAATCTACTGTAATTGGTTTCCATTACCACACTTGAGATTCTGTAATTCCTATTTTAATTGCTTTTCCCTTTTTGATACCATATTATACATTTCTGTTTGTTATTTCAGGAGTGTATAGTGTTGTGTTGATTCATTTCGGTGATGTTATGTTCCTATACTTAATCGCGTTTGTTATTTCGCGTGTGTTCATTCATGTTCGTTAGTTCATGAGGGCTTAACCCCGTTTGTTATTTCGAGAATAGGAACATATATCCGTAGTAGCGATTTCGTTGTTAATTGTTGCTACAACCGAAAGGGGATTAGAATCTGCTTAGGGCCTGGATTTACATGAACCAATGATAGTGGGAAACCGAAAGCAGTAGGTTGATCGCTTTAGTTTATTTGATAATCTCTTTGACTGCTTTGTTTTGTTTTCCTTATTTCCTTCCATACCAAACAACCCCCCCCCCCCCCCCCCCAAAAAATCTAACTTTTTCTGTTAACAACAACACCCAAGAGTCCTTGAGAGACGATATCCGAGTTGTCGCTCCCTATCTACATTATTTTGTAAAACGCTCGCTTTTTGGCGCGTGGCGACAGCGCGACCAAAAATTGGCGCCGTTGCCGGGGACTCTTGTTGTTATTAACAATTAAATTATAAAAAAAAAACTTTTGCTTTGCTGAATTAGTTTTGTCTGCATTGTCTGGTTGTGAATCTTAGTGCTTTCCATGGAGAATTACATGTGTGGGTACATGCCTAATGTTAACTATGAACCACCATGCATATATTATCCTGATTTTGCTGGTTTAATGCGCTGGTTGCCAAGGTTTAGTGGTCTTGCAGGTGAAAATCCGCAGGAACATCTGAAGGAATTCAGTGCCGTTTGTTCTATAATGCTTTGAGACCCGAAGGAATAACAGAAGATCACATCCGGATGGGAGCTTTCCATCTCTCACTTGAAGGCGCTGCAAGGGATTGGTTGTATAATCTTGAGGTGGATTCCACCTTCAACTGGGTTGATTTGAAGAGAGTCTTCCTATTGAGTTGGGGAACCCATCTAAACCCTTGGTATGAGGACCAACAACTAATGTCACCACTGGCACCACCACAGAATCCTCCCCAAGTGACCACTTCTGCACCTTCCGGACCTTCACTAGAGGACCTGTTCAAGCAAATGACTGCACAAATGGAAGAAATGATGCAACAACAATTGACAGAATTCCAAGCAAGCCTTCAGCAAATGATAGAGGAAAATCAACGAATGGCAGAACAAAGTCTTGAAAACCATCAGAGGAGAGAAGCTGAATCTCAGAAGTTGGCCATTCAAATTGATCACATTGTCGCCACCTCGGCTGCACTGCTAACTCCACATCCCTTTGAAGAACATACAGAGTCACAAACAGTTGTTCTTGACAATGCTCCCTCTGAGGATGATTTTGATAACACTTCTGTTGATAAACTGTGTGTTGAATCCCCTGATTCTATCTATTATAATTCATGTGTTGATTATACTGACACTGCTTTGTGCATAGCATGTTTTGAAAGTTCATTCTTTTCAGGAAACATAGAAAATGAGGATCAGGAGGACATCTGCTTCACCGTGCTTGAGGATGATGAAGAACCTTTGGAAGTAGATGATTCAATTAACTCATATGCATGTGTTGAGAGTGATGGGATGGATGAACTAATTGATGAATTTCCAGACATTCAGGCTTTTACTGATTCAGTTCATTGTGATATATGTATTGACTCTACTAACACTAACCTTTGTGTGGTGTGTGCTGAGATTTTTGCAGGTTTAGCAGGTGATGAATTTGTTAGTGCAGTGAATGAAGAACGTGCAGAAAATGAAGCAACACCAGTAACCCCAGCTACTTGTTTACCACCTCCCACTGTGGAACCACCGGTGATGGAGTTCAAGCCTTTGGATTTGTCACTTTGGCCATTTCAAGAGGTTGAACCCCACTTTTGTTGGGAGGATTTTATTGACAAGGTTGACAAGGAAGTCAACTGTGACCCGAAGGGGAGTGAGAAGTCCGCCGCGCTTGGCGGAGTTACCAAGATTATCAGACGTCCGCTCTCATATTTATGCTATAGGCCATGGGATCCGGGAGGATCAAATCGTACTTTGAGCATTCCGTGGCCACTGTATCACAGACAGTGGGATCCTGGTGGAACCGCCTCCAATGAGTTTTTCTAAACCTTTTCCTTTTCATTATGCTTGCGTATTTCTGTTTTGTTTTCAATAAAGCTCCTGAATAATTTGAGAAGCTCAGGAGTTGTATTGAGTCCTGTGTTGGCAAGTTTGCTGGATTTGATTGAATTTGCATAGATTAATTGCATGTATGTGTTGACTGTTCCCCCTAGGATTTGAAAAATTTTTGAAAAATGATCCCCATGTGATTGAAAACTGAACTTTGAGATTTTGTTATGATGGCATGATTTATGATAAGTTTGGGGTGATAGGAAGCACACACTAGGGATAGAATCTTTGTCAAACAATTTGCAAAAAATGTCTAGGTGAGGTTTTGAGCCTCCAACATGTTTTTGACTGTGAGAATCACTTTCAAGTTGCACTTTCCCGAAATTGCTTGAATCTCTTTATGGTTTGCATGTTTATGTGTTTGCTTCAGATGATTTAGGCATTTTCTTTATAAATAACTACTTAGCCTAAAATAACCATCCCTAATGCATGTTCCTTAGTTAGCCCCTTTGAGCCTAATTAGCCTATTGCTTCTTGATAACCTAATGTTATAAACCCAAAATCTGGAAAACCATGTTAACCCGATCTCAGGATTAGGAGAGCATGGAATCTTAGAAAGAGAATGGGTGCAAGAAACTAAGTTTGGGGTGGCTACAAGGTGTGATATGTGTTGTTGGGATTAAAAAAAAAAGGAGAAGAAAAGCAAAGTGTAAAAATGAAAAAAAAAAAAGGCTATTTGAATAAAAAGGTTGTAGTCACCCAAAGCATAAAGCAAAAAATGGAAAAAGGAATCTGAGTGGAAATTCAAAGTGTAACAAGTTCATGCTCTCTTAGTTCCTAGGGTCTTCAGCCTAGTTCCTTTGTAAATCCTACCCTTAGCCAGGCCCCATTACAACCCATAAAAGACCTTTTGATGTTGCTTGCATGTTTTCTGTGGGAATCATTTGGAGATGAAAATCAAATTTATGGGAAGTGCTCTTAAAAGTGAAATTGAGTGAAATGTTGTTAGCCTGACACAAACTGAGCGATTGAGTGAACACTAAATGCCCTTGTGAGGAAGGCAGTTGTTTGAATTTGGTGATCTCCCTCTTGTGTGTAACTTGGATCCCCTGCTTAGATTAATGATTGTTTGAATGATGAAATTCTCAATTGTTTAGAATGAATGATTGTGGGGATTGCTTTGCTTGAAAGGGGGGAACATTGAAGGAAAAATTGTTTTGATGAATTGCTTGAAACCTGTACGAAAGTTGATTGAATATTTTAAGCTTGCCATGTTTTGCCATGTCTTGAGTCTTTTTGATTTTTGAGTTTTAGTTTGCTTGGGGACAAACAAAGTTTAAGTTTAGGGTACTCCCTGAAAAAGTGGCTAAGCTCAACAAGTGGGTTCCAAATTTGCTTCGGGAATGCGTCGAACGCAATTGGAAGCAACCGTTGCATGAACACGTGGCAATCATGAATCTTCATTCCATGTAACTTTGCTTCCTTAATGTCAATACATCTACCCAGATTGGAAGCATACCCATCTGGTAACTTTAGTTCTTTAACCCACTTACAAACGGCCACTTTCTGTGTTTTGCTTAGTGTATAACTTGCCTTCGGGTTGATAAGTCTGCCACGACCACCGTCCTGCAACTTAAGCTCCTTCCGATTACAAATTTCAGCCAGATCCAATCGGGATTTATTTGTATCCTTTGTCCTCCCCTTGATGTCCATCACAGTGTCAAACACATTCAAAAACACATTCCTCTCAGTATGCATGACATCAATGTTGTGACGGAGTAGTTGCGTCCTCCAATACGGCAACCTCCAAAATATACTTTGTTTTGTCCAATTATGGTTGACGCCATAATTAGGAATATGTTCTCCTTGGGATTCATGGACGAGCAGTAAGTACTGTACTCTGCGCCATACATTAGGACCAGTCAAACGTGGTGGAGGCAGTGTTGTCTTCGTACAACGCTTCTTGAATGCATTCTTGTTCCGCCTATAAGGATGATCTTCTGGAAGGAATTGACGATGACAATCAAAATATGAGATCTTTCGATTTTTTTAAGCATGAATGCCTTCGATCGCTCCATACATATTGGGCATCCAAGCTTCCCCGCTGTCATCCAACCCGACATCATCCCATAGGCGGGAAAGTCGTTGATCGTCCACGTCAAAGCTGCTTCCATGATGAAATTCTGCCTCAAAGATACGTCATATGTCAACACACCCTCACTCCACAGCATCGTCAACTCATCTATTAGCTGCTGCAAGTACACATCAATCTTACCTTTTGGATTAGACGAACCCGGAATTATGACTGTTAGGAACATAAACTCCCGCTTCATGCACATCCTCGGGGGAAGATTGTACGGAGTCAGGATAACCGGCCAACAAGAGTATGCTTTTCCAGACTGCCCAAAAGGATTAAATCCATTAGTAGATAACCCCAATCGGACATTCCGAGGGTCTTGCGAAAATGCCATATGAACCCTATCAAAATGCTTCCAAACTTCTCCATGAGATGGATGACACAAGACATCTTGCTCCCTCTCATGCTCACTATGCCACCTCATGTGAGCTGCAGTGGCCATCGAAGAGTACAATCTTGTAAGTCTTGGCACGAGCGGAAAGTACCACATCTTTTTTAGCGACCTCTTCTTCTCAATGCCCATCCTAGTGGTTGTATTGTACCGATCGGCACCAATAAATCAACATGTTATGCTTTCCGCTGAATCATCCTTATAGTACAACATACATCCATTCGGGCAACAATCAATTTTCAAACACCCCAGACCCAAATTTTCCACAGACTTCTTAGCATGATAAAAACTAGTAGGCATCCGATTGTCTTCTGGCAACGCCTTGGACACTGACCTGGTGAGGCGATTAAAATAGTCTTCTTGCATATTGTAGTCAGATTTGATACTCAACCATTCCATGCACATCGACAACTCCGTGTACTCCCGACATCCTTCCCACAATGGAGATCGTGCAAAGACTCAAAGATATCATAGAATCTTTGAGATTCGGGATTCAGATTCTCCTCTATGTATTGGGAACCCATTCCACCATCTTCTCCCCCATCTTCTTCTAGTACAACACCAAACGATGGTCCAGCATGATCCATTATCATCTGCTCGTATGGATTCAATTCTTCCCTCCGGTCACCACTTCCATAGTACGAACCTTCAAACACAATCGGGTTTAAATCAGGCAACGTCTCACCATGGTTACTCCACCAATAGTAATCAGGCATGAATCCCTTCTCATAAAGATCGGCTACAACTCCATCCACGCTTTTGAAAGATTGACACTTGCATCTTTTGCAAGGACACCTCAAATGATCACCGCCCAGCCGTATAAATCTCTCCTGGCTAACAACAAACTCTATAAACTCACCCACTCCAACTCTATACTCTTCCATAATACGTTTATTCCGATCCAACCTACGATACATCCATTTCCGATTCTCCGGAATATCCATTGTTGGCAATTAAATAGCCTAACCAAAAAAAAATTAACACTTATATATTACGGTGCATACCAATAACTCCATCAATCTCGTTCTTATGACAAGGTATGAACCTATCCCATTCGAGAAGAAATCTTTACCACACTCATCTAATAATAGTTATTCTCTTATTCAAATACCTTATGCTTAACAAAATTTCGACAGCATTTCCCATCTGTCTCCAAGTACACGACTCGAGCACGGTGAGAATCACCGCGATCAAGTATGCACCAGGAGAACAAAAGGAAATGCATCAGACCGAGATTTCAACAAGTATATAAGGCATTTGAACATTGAAATGACTATTGTACGAGTGTGAAAAAGGTTTTTTCCCAAATTGTCCCACTTGGACAATTCAAGATTCAATACAATAAGCATGCATACCTTGATAAGTTACGCATGCTCATTAATATTGAATCTCAAATAGGAAACTAAGGCTTTCATAAATTAATTATTAACTCTAACAGAAAATAAAACCATTAACCTATAAATATTGCAAAATTGTTGAGCTTATATAAATTGCAGCATAAATCAATACAAACTTAGATAAAATATTGTAGCAAACATCCTATTGAGCTCCGCTCTCCACTAACAAGTAGCAGTTAATTGTCAAACACATGCATAATTTCTAAATTATCAAAGACACAACCAAAGATCCCGCTTTTCGGACAGGATCACATCCTATTGAGCTCCGCTCTCCACTAACAAACAACACATATTGACAAACACATGCATAAACTTTAAATTATCAGTATACAATCAGACAAGATCACATCCTATTGAGCTCAGCTCTCCACTACCAAACAACACGATAATTCACATAATACATTAGAAGCACCACACATATCAGTACCTATTAGACAAAGCAAAACCTTAAAAGAGAGTATTGAGAGAACTTACCTATTTAACAAAGCAAAACCAAGTAAGGATAAGGGAGGAGCCGCGGACAACGAAGATCAGACAAGGACCTATAATGCATAAATAAAAATAATTGTGTTAGAGCTGAAATGACAACATTTGGACTTAATACATTCATTTATGCTTTTAACATTCATATATATGCTATTACTACAGATGCTATTGGTGTTGTCTCCGAACATGGAAATTTAGAGGATTATCAACATGAAGGTATAACAGGAAAGAGAATTGAGTTCAATCTTCTTGATGAAAGGTCCTCCCAATTACATTATTATACTCTTAACTAAACGTTTTATTTCACATAGAATTTATACTCAAACTTCATTTTTTTTCTCAAACTTTAGCAATAATTTTGTTCGTGTGACATTGTTTGGGGAACAAGCAATCGAAATGTTCAACTTTCTGACTTAAAGTGGTAGTTTTGCAACTTGCCTGAATCACTCATTATAGAGGTATTTATTATAAAAATAATTCATTCATCATTATTAACATTTATTTCTAATGTCTACTTATTACACATTTATTAACATTTATTCCTTCACATAACACATTACACTGAGTGTTCAGAGAACTTACCTGAGAGAGAAAACACAACCGAGTAAGGATAAGGGGAGGAGCCGGAGCCAACAGAGAGTAGAAGAATATGACAACAAGGACCTATCGTGCATAAATGAAATTAGTCCTTTAAAATCAAATCACTATTCTATATATACAGAATCCAGTACAGCTATTTATAAGACTAGAAACACATAAATTAATATAAAATAGAATCAATAATATACGGTTACAAATTTAGAACAACTTGCAACTTGGTACGAGTGTTATCTATCAGAATCAAGTAATTCCTTTTTTTCTTAAGTAATCCCTTACTTCCCAAAATAAACGTAACATATAGAAATATCACCTCACCGTGTTAGTTTAACTTTTTTCAAAGTACACCTCTATACCCATCTATCCCCCTCCATAGGAATAATTGTCCAATCTAATGTTTTTTTGTCTATGCTTTAATTAACAAATCATTATGACCTTAAGTCACTCACTTAACATTAAACAATCACGTGCCTCTGTTAACAAAGAACAAAGAAGGTGCATTAAAATTAAAAAAAAAATACACAACAAATCAAAATACACAGTTTTTACGGTGTTTCCTATTTGCACTCCATTTACAATGCATCTTTATTTAATTCCTAATGTGCACAAAATCAAAACAACCTAAGGTTTACAATGTTTAGATAACAAGAAAAATTAGAATCAGTTCATCTAAATCAATGTCAGTTTCAATGATGGCAACGTCAAATTTAGGGTTCTGAGGTACCAAACTACAAAATTACCAGTGAGCAGTGGTACCGGTGGCCGGAGATTAGGAGTGGCAATGGTAGTGAGCACGTAATGGTAGCCGAAGTTGGGAGCAGGGACTGGGAAACAAAGAAAAAAATTGATATCAGATGCGAGAAACAGAGAATGAGAGAAGAGGAGAGAAGACAAGGTAGCTTACCCTTGGTGGTGGTGGTGTCACCGGAGCCGCGGACAGTGGTGGCTCAAGGGAGGCGGCTCAGGTGCGCTACAGGGACAGAGACAGAGAGACATCAGAAAGAGTGAGAGAGAGAGAGAGAGAGAGAGAGAGATAGAGAGAGGGAAGGTGGAATCACTCACCGGAGGTGGCCTGCATTAGTGGTGACCGGAGCACAGACATCGCGTGGTATGCTGGCAGGGAGGAGCAGAGCGTGCAAGAGAGAGAGAAGAAAAGAGAAGAAATGAGAGAAATGGGGAATAAAAGGGGGTTATGGTGGATTTAGGGATTTCATTTTTAGCGACCGAAACATTCGGTCGCTATTTCGGTCTCTAAACGGGTTGATTTGAAATTTGAATTCATAAAATTAGCGACCGATTTAAAAATCGGTCGCTAACACGCTCTATTTTAATTTTTTACGTGCCGTTTAGCGACCGATTTAATATCGGTCGCAAAGATAAATAAAATTTAACCGTTACATTTAATTCGGTCGCCATTTCGGTCGCAAAAAAGTCATAAATTTTTTACTTTTGCTTTCCTTTATTTTGCGACCGAAATAGAGACCGATAACTCTGCTACGCTCTATTTCGGTCGCTATTTCAACTCTAATCAGTATTTGATTTAGATCCTACAATCGGTCGCCATTTCGGTCGCAAACAACAACCAACAAATTTGGTCACTATTTTCGGTCGCTAAATAACCTTTTTTGTAGTGGATTAAAACTTGTTTGACATTAACACTTTAACCCTTTTAGTTAGTTAACAGATAAGATAAACAAATTACCTATAGAGATAGGGATAGAGATAGACACAACATTTTTGTCCTAGTTCACCCCTTAACAGCTAGGGCTACATCCAGCCCTTGGTAGCACCAAGTTTTCTCCACTATAACTGATCAGGTTACAGACAAGTATTCTTGCACACCTAGTCTCTCCAGGATTCAAGACAAGTATTATTTGCACACCTAGCCTCTTCAAGCTCACTCAGGTTTGTTAGAAAGAAGATTGTAATAAATACAACTTGCAAGTCTTTCACTAACACTCAGAAGAGTGAATTTAATGTGAAGGTTAGAAAGACTGCGTAATAACTTCAAATGATTGAAGAATAACGATTGAAAGAATGGAGAAATAAATGCACAGAGTAATGGCTCTTTGAATGTTGTGTTCTATATCTTCATCTTCAATGTCTTCTCTATTTATAGGCTCCAATCAATTTGAATCCATTAGAGACATTCCTTCTATTTTTGGCTTTAAGCTGAGCTCCATTAAATGCAATAGAGTCGTTCTGGGCAGCCATTTAATGCATAGGAACGTTGGTTGTACTCTAACAAAGATGGGCAATGCTTTATGCTTTGTGCAGTAGCCAAATCAGAGTTGTTCAGGTTGCTTTTGTACTTTAATGAGAACATTTCTCTTTTCGTTCAACTTAAGATGCACTAAGGAACAAATTATTTTGGAAGCACTCCTTTTTTGAGTTCCACGGGAGCACTCCTTTTTTGAGTTCCACGGTTGCTTGAGTGTTTGACCTTCTGAAATTCTTGATCCTTATAAGAGAGAAAACTTCAACATCTTCTGACTGAGTAGACAGCTCACAAAGTTTCTCCAGTTCTTGCGTGTTCCACAATAAAGGACCACAAATGGGTGAGAGCTTCATTAGACAGGTTGACTCTTCTATGCAGAATGTCAACAATCCAATCGAGTCAGCAGATGAGTTGGCTTTACTCAGCATACTGGTGTTCTCCAATTTTGACCAAAATAGTCTTAGGGCAGACAGGTGATTAATATACTTAAAATAATAATCTGCAAACTAAGTAGACAGGTCAGAAACCAAAAAGGACTTCAATTAAATCATTGACAGATGTTTAATTTTCATAAAAACTAACGGCAAATGCACATCAAACATTTAGAGACTTAATAGCCATTTGAACTGCCTATTTTCTATCGAATCGAAAGCCAACGTATAATTCCTAACCCACTTTCCATGATCGTAAGCCAACGGAGGTGCTAGTTTTCCACCACATCGCGTTAGGTGGCATGCGTAGGTGGTGGTCAGCTTTTATTTTTTATTTGAAAAATTTAAAAAGTAGATTCTTTTTTGTTTTTTTGTGCTGTGTGTTTTACGAAAAAAGGGAAGGAGTTAGTTGGACTAGTGCCTTTGAAGGAGGTAGTCCGACAAGCGCCTTTGGTGTCAAAAAATCAATTATAAAAAAATGCCATAGTGTCGAAAACAACCCTACTTTGATAAATAGTTTTAAAATAATCCCAAACTAGTAATTAATTTCTAAAACCACACTAGTTTGATCAAAAAGCCGCTTTTAAGGTGTGTTTGGTTCAGAGAAGGGGATAGGAAGTGTGGGAGGGATTTAATTGGATATTGTGTTTGTTTGAGAGGAGGGGATGAGATGGATTTTAATGGAGGGAGGAAATAACACTATTCATTTTTGGTTCACAAAGGGAGAGGAGGGATTTAAACAAATTTACTTTTACACCCTTATAATTATTTATTTTAAAATACACAAGTGAGGATATTTAGTCAATACATACAAAATCTTATTTTCCAAAATAAAAATAATTGGAGTGAATAGTATCTTATTTTCTCAATTAAAAATAAAAAGTATGTTTGGATAATAGGACGGAAGCTTAATTGGACAGTATCATAATCTTTATTTTATGTTCTATTTTTTTTTGGTGGATTCTATGTTCTGTGATTGATTAGTATAAACATCAACTCCGAGTTGGATTAGTTTTTCCTCAATAAATAAATGGATTATCGACATACTCATAAATATTAAACTATATTGGTATGATAGTTGTGCACTATGCTATTTATGCCTCAAAATCTTTATTTAAATTATTAAAGAAATTCCAAACTCATTTTTAAATTACGATGTAATTTATTAATTATGTATACATTTATAATTTACTTGAAGTTAAATTACTAAGTATAATGTCATTTAAACTTATAATTTAAAGTTATTACAATTACAAGCTATAATATTTTAGTGAATAGTTAATGCATCTGTGATGGACTATTAACTAATAACTAATATTTTAGTTATAGGGACTAAATTCAAATTAATGTTACATATAGGGACCAAATAATTGGTTTAACATAATATATTTTACTTATAAAAGAATATCCCTAAGATGTCAAAAATTTTAAGCTTGGTTCAACAGGCAATGTTAGACAATAAATCAAGCAAGGCGAATGCTAGGGTGAGCAAACTAGGAAAGTCGCTCACCGTGAGCAACTATTTGTAACCGTTGATCATGTGAATGAAGTGAATGAAATATATTTTTAGTCAATTCTCTTCCTATTGTTCTTCCTTATGTCACGTGACTCTTCGGGTGTTCGACAGAAATTTTAACTCGGTGAGATTATGACGGATCTGGATTCCCTATATTTGGAATTCCCTAAATTTCCCTAAAGTTAGACAAAATTTTGTTAAGTAGGTTTTGAAGTCAAATTTTTTAGGTGCAATAAAGAGAAAAACAACTTCAAAATTTGCCTCGCATTCGAGAACTTTAAGGAAAATCCAACTTTAGAGAATCCAAATGCGATTATGAGTTTTTGATATCGGTCACAAACTTGAATCAAAATCCTTTGAAACCGGGCAACCACATCATTGAACCAATCCCACTGGCTAAAGACCAAACATTTTCTTACAAGTATAAACTTGTAAACTACAAAATGTTTGTTAATTCCAAAAGTTATAAAAGAATAATTATATAAATAGCACAAAGAGCAGCTAACAATACAAGCCTATGCTCAAAAATAGTCAAGCTTTCAAATAAAAATTTAGATACACAAAAGTCACCTGACATGCACAAAAGCCGTAAGATCCTCAAGTTTTCTTATTAGGCTCAAAGACAAACTTGATAATGGAATCTTTGATGGATAACAAATCCGGGAACTCCTTTTTGAGCTTGGATGCATCCATTTCATTGTTACTCCTGGGGGCAACTATTACCTTTGCTTGTTCTTCCAAATTAAAATTCTCCCATTTAAATTGTGGGTCTATGTAATCCTTGTACAATTCTAATATCTGATTGTGGTTTATGACACCTGGGTTAGTGAAGTTCCATATCCCTCGTAAGTTCCTCTTGGCCATCTCAATGGCTATGGGTAGGAGCTCATCTAGCACTGTCATGCTGTTGGGTATGTTTACCACCTTGTTGTAACGACTAATCTTTGTTATGAAGTTTCTTGGATTGCTAAGATCTGATGAAATTGGCATTCTGACTCTCAATGTGCACACATTATCATATTCTCTTAGGAGGTCCTCCACCTGCATGTTGTTGCCATGTTTTTAAATGTGATTAACATTTGCAAAAAAATATGTATGACATGATTTCATAGTTTAGCACTTCACCATTTTTTAAAGAGTTTAATTTTGATGTTAGTGTAAAGTCTTTTACACTATCAATCAATTATATATTATCATATACATAATTTTTAAAAAAGTTAAATATGTTTTTAGTCCTCTAAATTTGAGTAATTTTTGGTTTTAGTCCCCCATTTGGAAAAATATTTTTTCCCCCAATTTCCAAAATATGACAGTTTTGGTCCCAAACGTACGTTTTAGAATTATCCAGACGTGTTTTTTAGTCCCGTTTTGGGACCAAAAGTGACAGGTTTTAGAAATTGAGGGACTAAAAAAGTATGTTTTTCAAATGAAGGACTAAAATCGAACATCATCCAAATTAAAGTGACTAAAGACATATTTAACCATTTTTAAAATAAAGAGTCAAACATTTTAAATGATGCGCTAATGAATGATCGGTTAAGATATGATGTGTCACAATTAAATACTTTCTTCATACGCAAAATTGCTAATTGTGCACATGATATGATAAAGATGATCTAGTCTGTTGGCAGAGACATAATCCTACCATGTCAAAGTGTGGTTTTAGTTTTTTGTGGAAAACGTATAGCTATGTCAAAGCAGTGTTGTTAACCAATCAATAGATCAATGGTACTACTATAAATAAGATAAAGTATATAGAAATTTCAGAGATATTACCATGGCCTTTGTCTTTGAATAGAAGGAACCAATGAAATTTGGCTTGTCCTCCTCCTTGAACCCATTGCCTGATCCCAGAGGATGCTCTTTGTCATACTCAAATATACAACCAGTTGCAAAATTCATCATATATAAGCCCCTTTCCTTGCAAACATCAGCCAGAGTCAATGTGCCAACTACATTAGTCCTTATTGTCTCAACTTTGTGTGATTCACACCAATCAACATTTGGCCTTCCAGTGACTCCAGCAGCATTTAACACATGGGTTGGCATTACTCTGCTTATATCCTCCAAGAGTGATTTCCTATCTTCTAGTCTTCCTCTCCCATACTCCCAAGCAATTCTCTCTTCATCACAAAGCTTTCCTAACAACCCTCCTATCCAACCTGTCCTCCCATATATCAGGAATTTCAATCCGCCTGCAGATTTACCCCGACCGACTTCAGTAAATGACCTCACCAGCCTTGAGTATCCATACTGAAAGGACCATTGAGCTTCATCAGAGAGATTGATAGCTGAGAAATGTGGATGTGGGTTTAAAGCAGTAGATACATCACCCCACCAATCAGGGTTGTTTTTGTACCATTCAATTGTCATCTTAAGTCCTTCCTCCCAGGGAGTTCTCTCCTCCCAACCAAGTTGCTTGAGCTTTTGATCATCCAAGAAATATCTCTTGTCATTAAAAGGCCTGTCTTGAACAAACTCAATAACTTCTTTAGGGTCCAATTTAAAGAGCTTGCATATGTCCCCTGCCACATCTAACACACTCCTCTCCTTCTTAGTTCCAATATTGTAGACTTGGCCAATCACTCCTTTATGAAGTATGACATCAAATGCTTCTGCCACATCCTCACAATGGAGGTAGCTCCTCACATTGGACCCAACACCATGGATTGGGAATTTCTCGCCTTTCATGGCGCGAAGAATGAATTTAGGAACAAGTTTTTCTGGGTATTGGTTAGGACCATAGACATTATTGCCTCTAGAAGTTATAATTGGAAGACCATAAGAACTATGGTATGCCATGACCAACATTTCTGCACCTGCTTTAGTTGCGGAATAAGGATTGGTGGGAAGAAGCTGAGATGTCTCATGATTTCCAATATCAGTATCTAAGTCAGTTTCACCATAAACTTCATCAGTGCTAACATGGATGAACCTTTTAACGCAGTTGATGACCCTGCAAGCTTCAAGAAGCACGTGGGTGCCATATATATTATTGTAGGTGAACTCCATGGAGTTTCCAAAGGAATTATCCACATGGGTTTGAGCAGCGAAGTGCATAATGGTGTCTATTTCCTCTTCTAGCAGGAGATGATTCACAATATCAGCGCTAGCTATATCACCCTTTACGAATTTGAAGTTTGGTGATGAAGTGCATGGTTGCAGATTCTTGAAGGTAGAGCAATAATCTAGCTTATCAAGAGCTACGACCTTGTAGCTAGGATACTTGTTAATTATCCTTGTAGTGACATGGGAGGCTATGAAACCAGCTGCTCCAGTTATGAGGATATTTTTTGGTTCATATGGACCAGGTGTAGTTGACATCTTTCTTCTTTATGTTGATGATTTACTATATCTGCAATGTTCTGGGACTGAATAAAAGAATCAAGGATTAATCACAACATAGAAAAGGAGAAAAGAGAGGACAAATTCTGATACTTAACAAAATAAAGGTTCACAACCACAATCGAAGCTGTAACGTTTTGGATTTGGAGGTCTCCGAAATCAAAACGCGATCGCAATTACGAACCTATCAGCTATGTTTTCCCGCAATTATCCACGATTGCTATAAACATGACGCAGCCGTAACTGTGGCCACGACTGCAATTTAAGACCTTGCTTAGAAATAAAAGCAAAATTCAACGTTATCAATTAAGTGAAATTTTGTAGTAGCCTTTGGACATGTAAGGTTTAAAAGCTGAAATTTACAGACGTGAACATGGTAATCCGATTGACAATGAACAAATTCACCTATTCAAAGAATCGTGTTAATTGAACAACTCGTTTCATACACATCTATCCCTAACACTGTTACAATGGTAGAGTAAGAACTATAGGCACAAAAATTTAGATACGCAGCGGCGCAACACACTTGTTTTACGCAGTGGTAGGGTATTACATTGGAATGCAAAATTTGCTATTAGTGTCAAGTTACTGATTGATTACATATATTGGGTGCATTCGGAAGAGTTTATTAAGGCTTTTATTTGAACTTATGAGAATAGCTTAGAAAAATAAATTTATGCAAATAGTTTATGAGATCTTCGTATAAGTTTATTTTAGCTTATTGTAAAAGCTTGTGGAAGAAGCTTATAAAAATAAATTATTTTTAGCTTATTAAAAAATGTTTATCAAATAAACAATTAAATTATTTATCCAAATTTACCCTTATTTTAAGCAAATGACATGCAAAAGCATCATTGTAACACAAGATATCCCAACTATGTTGGCACCTCTAAGAATACCGTGCATCTGGAGCACGCTTACAATTATGAATTATGTAAATATTGTTGCAATCTTGTGACAGATGATCATAGCACCATTACTCTAGAACCTTCCTCCAACTTGAGTCACCAAGACTCCAAGCCATCAATTGAACCACCAAAGCTCCAAGCCATATTTCTGCTATACCTTCTTGGTATTGGTCCCGGGTATCATATTTTGTTGTTCAAAACCATTAATTTCCGTCTATTCAAATTGCAGATAAAAACAAATAAGGACAAGTGCTAATACACTTGCTAGGACATGCATATCATACTTTAACTTTAAGAATAACCATAGAGGTATAAAGTATAATTCAAGCATATATCATAAGATAAAAAGGAAAATTTGTGATGCATGAGCGTAATGCTTGAGGAAGAGAAAAAGCGTAGAGGCATTTTACTTACAGGAAATTTTGTGGATTGGTCATGGGATGGTTGAAAGAAATGGCATCAATTAGTGTGCAATGATTAGAAAAGCAGAGAGAGAAGTGGTTAATGTGTGTTGGAGATTAATCGGGTCTCTAATGTTGTACTAGGGGCTAAAACTTACAAACGTGGACTGCGATCCGAGAATTGTTTAAGAAGCTTAATTTGGTTTTCTATTGATTACCTCTCAACCCTGTTGACCTCCATGATCCTAATTTTAGAATGTACACTTTACAAACGATTGAGTGTTAAAAGGGAATGAGTCTCTTTAATGTCTTCCAGCAAGAAAGCGTACGCATACACAAAGCAACGTTGTTTCAAAGGCAGAAAATATGAATCCACGTCTCCACTGCAGATATGACAAGGGATTTGGATACTAGATATTTGCAACCACTGCATTTATAGGTTAAAATGGTGATTTTTTTTTTGACAAAGAAATGGTGATTTTTTTTTTTTATATCTACTATTACTATTAATCTATCTATTATCAATATTACTTCTACCTATTCATTTTTTTTGGTTTTAATTATTTAGTTGATCTCTAAATTATTTGAGAATTTTCAATTATATATCTGAATTAAATTTTTTAATTAGCTCCCGAACTTATGTAAAATTTTCAATTGGATCGCTGAATTAAAAAGTTTCTAATTGGATCCCCGAACTTATATATAATTTTCAATTAGATCCCTAAAGTAGAAATGTGACTATATAAAATAAAAAATAAGTAAACTAATAGATGATTAAATTAAGGAAAAAAATACTGTTTGACATGATATTAAAATGACAAAAGATGAATATGAGATAAAAAACTCAATATTTAAAAAAATAATAATAATAAAACTTAGTAAGAAAAGTTATTGTTTAGCTTAATAATTAAATAAAAATAAATAAATTTGAGAGACAAAATTTAGTTCTTGAAATGATAATAACAAAATAATGAAATATGAAATATGAAATTGTGCTAGAAAATTCATGTTTTATAACAATATTAAGAGATTAAACTTATATTCCTCAATTAAAAAATATACATTATTTAAATAGTAATATATTATTAGAGGATCATTTTGAAAAAAAAATATTTCAAATAAAAATAAAACAGTAAAAGATGAAACTTAGCATAGAATAACATTATTTTAAATAATTTGTATTTTAAATTATAACAAGAGATGAAACTGAGTAAAACAAAATAAAATTAAAAAATTAAATATAAAAATATAATTTAACAACAAAATTATTGTTGAAATAATAAATAAAATAAAGAATCTAATTAAGTAAATATCACATCTTATTTTGATTGGTAATTTTATTTTGAGTTATTTAATTTATTTTATTATAAATTATATTATTTTATATTTTAATTGAGGTTTATCTTAAATTATTTTAATATTTTTTAAATAATATTTTTGTATGTTGTGTCTAATATTATTATTATTATTATTATTATTTTAATGTTACTTCAAATATTAAATATTTGACTCAGTTTATTCTCCTAATATTTTGTTATAAATATGAATTTTCTAGCTCAATTTCATATTTCATTATTTTGTTATTATCATTTCAAGAACTAAATTTTATCTCTCAAATTTATCTATTTTTATTTAATTTTTATGCTAAACAATAACTTTTCTCACTAAGTTTTATTTTTCATTTTATTATTATTATTATTATTATTATTATTATTTTAAATAGCGGGTTTTTTCTCTTCCATATTCATCTTTTGTCATTTTATTATTATGTCAAACAGTTTTTTTTTTAAATTTCATCATCTATCATTTTATTATTTTATTTTTTTTATTTTATATAGTCATCTTTCTACTTTAAGGACCCGCATACCTTTTGTTTAAAAAAATACTTTAGGAAACCAATTGAAAATTTTATTTCATATAAGTTCAAGAACCCAATTAGAAACTTTATAGCTCAGAGACCAATTGAAAATTTTATATAAATTCAAGGACCTAATTGAAAATTCTCAAATAATCTAGGAACAAACTCAATAATTAAATTTTTTTTTTGTGAACACTTCTATCTATTTTATTATCTATTATCTATTACTATTAATAAAACAAAATTCTGCTGGGGAAACAAAGTTCTGCTCAGAATCCAGATCGGCTCCCCACCGTCATGTGAGAGGTACGGCCAGTGACGATGCATCCAGGCGGCGATGCGTCCAGGCGGCGATTTGCTCCATCGTGAGATGTCGTCTCCGTTCTGCCTCTGTCGTGCGACAACGCCATCTCCATTCTGTCTCCATCTCTCTCATTTTTTGTGTTGTGTATGGTCCGGTAGATAGGTTCATCTCTCCGCATTCTTCGGCTGCATTCTTGCTCTGTTTTCTTATTTTTATAGTCATTTTCAAAAGTAAAATTAAAATTAAAAAATGGGGAATATAGAGTTTGTTACAGAGGTTACTTGGAACAACAATATGAATTAGTTGGAAATTAGTTTATTTTCAATGCATAATTTAAATAACTATTGGTGGCTGTTGTTTGCTAATTGTGTTAGTTCTCTGGAAATACCTCCTTGAAAGGGGCGCCATTTCTCTGTCTGGAAGGAGATATTAGGTGTTGCAGCAAACTTGCAATAATTCATCAAGTGTTCATTTTCTGCTCTTTTGGTTTGCTCCATTCAGTTTGAGGATTCCACAACTATACATGTTTTCCTTTAAATGCGGTGAGTGTTTCAGTAAGCTTTAGAGTGTAACATCCATGTTTTAGAACCTTGTTATGTGTTTAAGATGTATGTTTTAGTGTTTGAAATCTTGTATGAAAGATATGTGATCGATCGGCTCAGAACCGGACAAGTAAGCGAAATTAGGGTTTGCTGTATAAAAGGGGACACGCTAGAGATTGATGACTGCTCAATGCACTTGGCAACACATGTCAAGACTAGAGGCAAGGGGAGGATACGTGTCAAGAAGTCTCTATCGCGAAGTTTTGACCCAAGCTCCACGCTCAAGCGTGGGGAATTGGGCTCTTGAGTATTGGACACCCCCACTCTCGAGCGTGGACATAAGAATTTGGTAAAAAAAAAAAGAAGTTAAGTGAAATGGTAACTTATGTTACCATTTTTTAAAGCCAAAAGAACGGAAGCAGAGAGTGAGAGTTGAGAGCAGAGAAGAGAAAGAAAACTTCCGGAGCCAAGTTTGATCAAACCGACCATCGGTACGCGATTCCTACTACACCATCGTGCTCGTGGCAACGATGTCTTCTTAACCCTATCATCGTTGTTGTTTTGGCTTCAATTACTCGGGGGAGGGGGGGTTGAATTGAGTCTTCTTAAAATATTTCCTTCTTAAAAGACCTCAGGATCTTTTACAAAATCAATGAAGGGCTTATATAAAATCATGAATAGAAGGTGATGAGGATAAGAAAGATTAATAACAAGTTATGCAAGTTTCAGATACAAGCATTAACAACCAAGAACAAACTTGCAGGTTTCAGTTTCGATAATTAGTTCAATTTCAGCAATCAAGAATGGTTTTGATCAACTCGGTTTTAAACGCAGATAACACAGACTTGATTACAATCACACTCAGGTTTCAATACAGTTTATACAAATCAAGAACAGAAATTATATTGAACTTTAAACATCAAAATCACAGGTTCTTGATCATAAACAGAAAGTAAATGAGTTTGAGTTTAGAGATACTACACAACCAGATTTATCCTGGTTCAGTCACCTCCACTGTGACCTACATCCAGGCCTCACTCCACCAGTGGGATTTCACACACTAACACACAAGCTTTACCAGGTAGCTTGAAAAACCTTTACACCACAGAGCGCTCATTCACCTCGAGATACCACACTCTTGTGAAGAGCCTCAATGTTCTTCCTTAGGGATACCTCACCCTAATCACTCAGAGAGACTCCCTCTCTCTTTACAATCGAAAAGTAAAACAAAAGTTGATTCCTAACTCTCAATAGTCAGATAAACAAATTGAAGCACTTATGAGAACGAAACACTCTTTTCACAATAAGCTCAAGAAAGATGACGAATGATATGTTTTCTGTTGTTATGATTGATATCGTTCGTAAAATGTGTTCCTTTGATCCCTTTATATATAGAAAACAAGTTATGGTCGTTGGGATCAATCAAAACAGATTTGGATCTGATTAACAGAATCTGTTTTCTTGATTCTGGTTCTTGAAATAAGATTCTGATAGTTCTTGTAGAATTCGCGTCCATCTTGAAAATAACTGCGTCCATCTAGCCATTAAGATTTTACATTCGGACGGGCTAGTAAACGAGCTCCATATGCCACGTCATTGGATGGATCTTCTCATTAAGATCTTAGCAAGTCCAAAGACATGTGTGGACGAGCGCTTCTATCACTTCAGTGGACGAGCACTTCTGTCACTTTAGTGGACGAGTGCTTCTGTCACTTTAGTGGACGAGCACTTGTATCACTTCAGTGGACGAGCACTTGTCACTTCAGTGGACTAGCGCTTCTGTCACTTATGTTGGACGAGCGCTTCTGTCACTTCAGTGGACAAGTGCTTTTGTCACTTGTTGGACGAACGCTTCGATCACTTGTGTTTGGACGAGCGCTTATATTACTTCAGTGTTGGACGAGCGCTTTGGACGAGCACTTCTTATTTCAAAAAATCATTTTCATTAACGAAAACTTATTCCTTTTAATGCAGGTTATAAAAATTGATTTTCTTCAAGCATCTTTTTAATTGAGCTTCTTTGTGACTAAGAGATTTCTTTCTCTTACAGATCATCTAAGACTTAAATCTAATTTCTCATTTAAGCTCTTGTCTTGATGATTCCTTGATCTTTGTCTTTGCTCTTTGATTCCTTCAAGTTCTTCCTTGAATGTTCTCCTTTAATTGCTCACTGAACTTGTTGATTACTGCTTGATACCTGTCTTTACAATTTGATACTAAAACACTTGCATAAACATTAAGTTGTATTTGTCATATATCAAAATCTCTAAGTCATTGAGTCTAACAATCTCCCCCTTTTTTATTATGACAAACCTTTTAACAAATTATAAGATCAGAGTATAAGTGTGTTCTCTTATTATATATTCTAAATGCTTTATTAGATAGAGAGTAACCTAGGAAAATTCCTTCATCAGCCTTTACATCAAATTTTCCAAGATTATTCTTTCCATTGTTAAGAACAAAGCATTTGCAACCAAAAACATGTAAATGTGTTATATTTGGTTTTCTTCCTTTGTAAAGCTCATAAGGGGTTTTCTTTAAGATTGGTCTTATCAAGACTCTATTTAGCACATAGCAGGATGTATTGACAAAGATCTCGCCCAAAAATGTTTTGGCAAGCTAGAGTCGTTCAACATAGTTCTTGCTATCTCCTCTAATGATCTATTCTTCCTTTCCACTACTCCATTTTGTTGTGGAGTTCTAGGATCAAAAAAATTATGTTGAATGCCATGCTCATCACAAAAGTTTTCAAACACTTCATTTTGAAATTCTCCCCCATGATCACTTCTTATAGAAACAATTTTTACGTCCTTTTCATTTTGCACAATTTTTGCCATTTCCTTAAATGCAACAAATGAATCACTCTTATGAGATAGAAAACATGTCCATGTATATCTAGAGTAATCATCTACTATTACCAATGCATACGAGTTACCACCAAAGCTTTTGGTTCTAGATGGACCAAATAAATCCATGTGTAAAAGTTGCAAGGGTCTAGTTGTTGAAACAATGTTCTTTGGTTTAAAAGAGACATTAACTTGCTTTCCTTTTTGCCATGCATCACATAGTCCATCTTTAACAAAATTTCAGTTAAGGCAAGCCAACTACAAGATCTTTACGAATCAGTTTATTCAAGTGGTTCATGTGAATGTGTGCAATTCTTCTATGCCAAAGCCAATTCTCTTCTTCTTTTGAAATAAGACAACATGCAGTATTTGAAGAGATATTATCTAAATCAAGCATATAGATGTTATATGTCGTATGTCCAATTAATTTCAAATTTTTGTCATGCCGATTTTCTATTAAGAAACTATTGGAATTGAATTTTACCTTGAAACCTTTGTCACATAGTTGACTGATACTTAATAGGTTGTGTTTCAATCCCTCAACATATAGTACATCCTCAATAATTGTTGTTGAGTCACTTCCAATGTTGCCAATGCCAATTATTCTCCCTTTATTATTGTCTCCATAGGTAACACTACCACTCGACTTAGGGGTAAAGGAAATGAACTTGCTTTTGTCTCCAGTCATGTGTTTGGAACAGCCACTGTCAAGATACCATTTCACATTCTTGGCTTTCCAACACACCTACAAAACAGAATAATGTTTTTGCTTTAGGTACCCAAATCTGTTTGGGTCCTTTTGAGTTAGTTGCAGCAATAGTTCCTTTAGGAACCCATATATACTTAGACTCATTATAAGCAGATTTTCTATAATGACATGTAGAAGCTGTGTGACCTTTTCTAGCACAAAAATTGTATTTAACAAGTGGTGTGTTTGATGTCTTAGGTGCAGCAAAAAATTTCTTGAAAGATTACTCATGTATCTTAGGTTTATAGCATATTCCAGCCTTATCATAAACACATTTTTGTTGTCCTAATAAAGCATTCAAGTTATCTCTACCATTTATGAATCTTGCTAGGTCATTTTTCAGTTTTTCAACCTCTTTAGTCAATGTACAGCCAGATGCATTCAAGATTTCTTTATCACTAGTAATTCTAGATAGATCATCATTCAAATGATTTATATGTTTCTCCAACTTAGGACATTTATCACATATAGATGCATCTAAAAACAGTAGTTAATTTTTCTTTTAAAGCAAAATTTTCTATTTTTAATTGATCTACCTCTTTGTTTAAAAAATGAAGCTTTCTCCTCTAAGCATGTGATGGTTTTCTTAGACTTAGTTAGCAATCTAGCAAGTCTAATGGATTCTTTATGAAGTTCTTCAAAAGCATTTTGCAATTCATATTAAGAAGGTTGATAATTAGAACTTACTTCACTTTCTGAATCACTATCATCCCAAGCAATGTAGGCCTTTCTTGGCTTTCTCCACGTCTTGTCCTTTGAGTCAAACTTTTCAGTTTTGTCCTTCTTTTGCAGTTTTGGACAGTCAAGCTTCATGTGGCCAATCTTTCCAGATTCATAGCATGTGATGTTGTTGGAAGAGTTGTCACCTTTGTTGAAATTTCTCCTTTGAAAAGTGGATGGCTTTCTTTTGAAGTTTCCTTTCTTCTTTAGGAAGTTCTTGAATTTTCTAACTAGCTTTCCCATCTCTTCTTCAGATTCAGCCTCTTGTTCTGAATCATCATCATCACTGTCTTCTACTTCTCTGACTTGTGATTTCAGAGTCAATCCCTTCTTTCTTTTATCAGTTTCTTCACTCTCATTCAGTTTGTTCAATTCCAATTTATGTTCTTGCAGTTTTCCAAACAATGTGGCAATGGTCATTGATGAGAGGACTCTAGATTCTGAGATTGCAGTGACTTTAGATTGCCATTCCTTGCTCAAGCATCTCATTACTTTGTTAATTTGATCCTTATTTGGGATTGCTTTTCCAAGATCAGCCAATTGATTTACAATGTGTATAATCGTTTTTGCATTTCAGTCATAGGTTCTCCTCGATTCATTCTGAACAGCTCATACTCATGTGTGAGGGTGTTCATTCTTGCTCTTTTGACATCTAAGGTTCCTTCATGTGTTACTTGCAATGTATCCCACATCTCCTTTGCTGATTTGCAATTTGAAACGCTGAAAAACTCATCACGGCTTAAAGCAGATGTTATAATATTCTTAGCACGTGCATTATATTGAACTCTTTTCTTATCATCCTCATTCCATTCAGTTTTAGGCTTATTTCTTAGAGCACCATTAGCATCTACAGTAGAGGGGACAAATGGTCCATTTTCTACTGCATCCCATATGTCAAAACCTACTGCCTCAAGAAAGATTACCATTCTTTCCTTCCAATAGATATACTCAAATCCATTGAAGATAGACGGGCGTGTAAGGGAAGCCCCTTCATTCAGACAGTCATTGGAAGCCATACTCTTATAGCTGTTAAGTCAAACTTCAGAGTGTAGCTCTGATGCCAATTGTTGTTTTGGATTCAATGACTCAAGAGGGGGGTGAATTGAGTGTTCTTAAAATATTTCCCTCTTAAAAACTTTTCACAAAACTTTTCAAATCAGAGTTGCGGATTTGTGACCTCAGGATCTTTTACAAAATCAATGAAGGGCTTATATAAAATCTTGAATAGAAGGTGATGAGGATAAGAAAGATTAATAACAAGTTATGCAAGTTTCAGATACAAGCATTAACAATCAAGAACAAACTTGTAGGTTTATTGCCGTTAGGTTAATTTTACGATAATCGAGGATGTCTGAGTTTATCATTGTTGAGCTGCTTGATGTGTGCTGATTGTTTTAACATGCTTTATGTGACTTTTTGTGATACATGAATATTTTATTAATATTTTAATATGTATAACATGTTGTATGATAACATGCCATATTTGCTATTATACGCTTAGTTGGTCTCTAGGCTATAATATATGTTGTTTCAGAGAGATGCATGTTGGGGAGAGTATGACATGAGACCTAGATGTGCCAAGCCTAATAAAATATTATTTTATACGTGATGAGCTTATGTGATGTGACCTGAGGAATTATACGAGTTTGTAGTGGAAGGTTAAGGCACTAGGTTATGACCCGTACGAGTTGGTGTGACTCATATAGAATGCATGGTGTTGTTCACAGCCGTAAGGGTGGAACACACGATGTCAGAGGGTCTGATTACAGATGCCGGATTTCACGGGTCAGTTCCCTAATGAGAATGGGGGAGACTTTCATGATAATATTGTAGTCCTTGCCGAGTCATCCCATATCCTAATGGGAATGGAGATACTTTTATATTGTGCAGCTATTCCCTAACGGGAATGGATGAATAGTTTCATTCTTTGAATGAGCGCCCTAACGGGAATGGGGTCTTCACCGGTGTTTATGGACGAGTCGCTTGGATGACTAACTAACTTCCCTAACAGGAATAGGGGATGGTGACAGGATTATAGGTTGCCACATCAGCATACAGGCTTTGCAGCATGAGAGTAAGGGTAAAGGATGATTCAATAACTCGAGGATGAATGCTATCTATATGCGTTGCATGCCTTTGTTATTATTGTATCTTATGCTATGTATTCCTTTGCCGTATTTGATGATAGAATAGTTTATTATCTCCTATTTCTCTATATTGTGTATGTTTTATTACGTGGTCGTCGTGAGAAGATTTTGTGGAGGAGCCAGCTAATGAAGAGCTCGATGGGACTTCTTATGAACCAGATACTGGAGGACGAGTCGTGGATCCTAGTGGTGGAGTATAATGTCTACGGCCAGTGCATCTTTTTGAGATGTTGTATTTTCAGTTCTCAGGTCAGTTTGTACTTATGGGGGCTACTTGTTGTGATACCCTAGATAACTATGTTGAGACCTCATAAGTCTGGAATACATTCAATATGTAAATTCTCTATGTTTTGATGATTCCAAATATATTACCTATAGTAATATTGAACCATATGAAATTACTGACAAGTCATCTAAGTGTGCAGGAAACTAGCGTCCCAGTTTTAAAACGATGCAGTTTTTTCAAACTTGTCTGAAAAATCACCCGTCTGAAAAAACACCAACTCAGTTAAAGACCAAGTCAACTCTTAGTCAAGGTTCTAATCTAATTGATGATGTGGCAAGGATCAAAAGTCTGAAGAAGCCTTAGAAGATCACCCGTCTGGAAAAGGCTTTCTCACCCGTCTAAATTTTGACTCAACAACACCCGTCTAATTTTAGACTCAACAACACCCGTCTAATTTTCACACTCTGCTGAATCAATCTTCCTATCAGACGTGTCAGAAGAAAGTCCAAGTCAACCTTATTTGAAAAATATGCCTTCCTTAAGGATCTAAAGCTTTTAAATCCCTCAAGAGACAATATGTTTTTCTCTTAAATAAGTATACACATAAATCTCAAGAGTGTGAGAAGTTAGCTGAAGAGAATAGTAGGCTTGAGACTGAAAAGTCTAAAGCTAAGATCTCAGTTGAAACTCTACATTCTGAAGACGTAGTTAAACTTCAACAGAAAGTAGAAGAGCTCACCTCAGATCTTGCCAAGTTTGTTAATGGTAGAGAAAATCTGACTAAACTTTTGGGAAGTCAGAGACACTCCCGTAACAAAGAAGGTATAGGTTATTACAGTCAAGAACATCATAATAGATCAATAAAGTTCTCAAAAACAATCGACAAATCTGTTTCAGTTAGTTCAAATAAACCTATATGTACCCACTGTGCAAAAGCTGTACATATAACGTCCAAGTATATTCACAAAAAGAGAAATAAGTCTTCACAGACTCCTCACACTACCAGAAAAGGGCCCAAGAAAATATGAGTACCTAAGTCCATGTTAATTCCTGTTGCAGACATGCTTAACAGGACAAAACAAACACCTGTCATGGTACCTGGACAGTGGATGCTCGCGACATATGATAGGAGAAAGGTCTATGTTCCTAGACCTCCAACCTAAGAAATGTGGAAATGTAACCTTTGCTGGCAACCAGAAGGGAAAAGTTATTGGTGTAGGTAAAATTGGTGGTAAACCTCCCTTACCTATCATCTGTGATGTTTTATATGTCAAAGGTTTAAAACATAATCTGCTTAGCATAAGTCAATTGTGTGATCGTGGATTTTCTGTATATTTTTCTAAGGATGAATGCATAGTCAATGACAAAAATGGAAAGACCCTCTTTTCTTCTAAAAGGCAACACAATCTGTATAAGATTGACCTGTCTGAACTTTTAGGTCAAAGTGTAACATGTTTTATGTATGAAGAGGACGAGAAGTGGCTATGACATAAGAAATAGGACATGTTAATATGAAACAAATTTCTAAATTGAAAAAGCATTACCTTGTGAAAGGATTGCCTGATATTTCTTTTAAGAAAGATGTTTTGTGTGATGCATGTTAGAGAGGTAAACAAGTAAAATCAAGTTTCAAATCTAAGAAAGAAGTCACCTCCTCTAGACCTTTGCAACTGTTACACATGGATCTGTTTGTACCAGTCAGTGTAGCTAGCCTAGGTGGAAAGAAATATGGTTTTGTCATAGTTTATGACTATTCTAGATTCGCATGGGTACTCTTCCTAACCCACAAGGATGAGTCTTATAAGGTCTTTACAATATTCAGTAAAAGAGTACAGAATGAGCAGGGTTTCTGTATTTCTGCTATTAGAAGTGACCATGGGGGTGAATTTGAAAATGAGCAGTTTAAACTGTTATGTGAGGAAAATGGTATTTCTCACAATTTCTCTGCACCTAGAACAATGCTCAATGAAAATGATCTCCCTAAGTACTTCTGGGCAGAAGCCATTAACACTGCTTATTATGTGCAAAACAGAAGAGTGGTTAGACCTATCCTAAATAAGACTCCTTATGAATTGTGGAAAGGTAGAAAACCCAACATATCATATTTTCATCCATTTGGATGTGAATGTTATATTTTAAATACAAAAGATCATTTGCAAAAATTTGATTCCAAAGTAGATAAAGGCATATTCATTGGATATTCTGAATTGTCTAAAGCTTTTAGAATCTTTAATTCTAGAACCTCTGTTGTAGAAGAATCAATACATGTGAAGTTTAATGATTGTTTGAAGACTAATAAGGAACTATCAGATCTAGAAGATGATATTGCAGGTATTGATCTTAATCCTACAGTGGAAAAGCCATCAGACAAGTCAAATGTAGACATGTCTGAAATTCCAGAAAACCAGACGAGTACTTAACCGTCTGAAGAACAGAATTTGAAAAGAGACTGGAAATTCAAGACTTATCATCAAGAAGATCTTATCATCAGAAGTCGTTCTCAAGGAGTTAGAACCAGATCTGCTTTCAATGAGAACAATAACATGGCTTCATATCTGATTTGGAGCCCAAAAGAATCGAAGAAGCCTTACAAGATGAAAGCTGGATTCTAGCCAAGCAAGAAGAACTGAATCAGTTCAAAAGAAATGATGTGTGGACTATAGTTTCTAAACCCAAAGGCAAATCCGTTATTAGAACCAGATGTGTATTTAGAACCAAACTGGATGAAGATGGAATAGTGGTAAGAAACAAAGCAAGACTAGTTGCTAAAGGGTATAATCAACAGGAAGGTATTGATTTCATTGAAACCTTTACACCTGTAGCTAGATTAGAAGCAATTAGAATTCTTATGTCTTATGTTGCACGACATGATATAACTTTTTATCAAACAGATGTTAAAAGCACATTTCTAAATGGGATAATTGAGGAGGAAATTTATGTTAAGCAACCTCCTGGGTTTGAGGATTCTGAAAATACTCACCATGTCTATAAGCTTAGGAAAGCTTTATATGGACTCAAACAAGCTCCTAGAGCTTGGTTTGATAGGTTAAGCACATATCTAATAGAAAATAATTTCATTAGAGGAAAAGTAGACACTACACTTTTCAAGAAATACTCAAAGAAATATTTCATTGTAGGACAAATTTATGTAGATGATATTATCTTTGGTGCTACAAATGAACAGCCCTGTAAAGCGTTTTGAGTTGATGCAGAATGAGTTTGAGATGAGCATGATGGGAGAATTGAAGTTCTTCCTTGGTCTGCAAATAAAACAGACGAGTAATGGAATATGTATCCATCAGCAAAAATACACCAAGGAACTTCTAAAAAAGTATAAGATGGAAAATTCAAAGCCTATGAGTACTCCTATGGATCCATCAATAGTTCTAAACAAGGATGAGGAAGGTAAAAAGGCAGATCAAACTGTCTACCGAGGTATGATTAGATATCTTCTATATTTAACTGCTAGCAGACCTGACATTCAGTTCCGCGTTTGTCTCTGGGCTAGATTTTAGTCAAATCCTAAAGAATCTCATCATAAGGCTGTTAAAAGAATTTTCAAATATATAATTGAAACCACTAGCCTTGGTCTATTGTATAAGAAATATGAAGATTTCAGGTTAGCTGGATTATGTGATGCTGACTTTGTTGGAGATAGAATTGATAGAAAAAGCACTAGTGGAGGATGTCATTTCATTGGAGCAAACATGATCTCTTGGTCAAGTAAAAGGCAAAATACCATTGCTCTCTCAACTACCGAAGGTGAATATATATCTGCTGCAAGTTGTTGTTCACAATTGCTTTGGGTAAAATATCAACTTGAGGATTATTCAATGTTTGAGCATAATATACATGTTTGGTGTGATAACACCAGTGCTATTAACTTGTGTAAAAATCCCATACAACATTCTAGAGCAAAGCATATAGAAATAAAGCATCATTTTATTAGAGATTACGTGCAAAAAGGTGTTTTTGAAATTAAGTTTGTGAACACTGAGAATCAGTGGGCTGACATCTTTACTAAACCTTTAAGTGAAGATAGATTTATTTTTATTAGAAGGAATATCAATATGCATAACGTGTCTGAATGATTGTATGCTGATATGTCTGAAAATTTACTTTTTCTGAAATTTTCTGCTTTACTTGTCTATTTTTTTATGCTTCACTCGTCTACTTTAGCCAAGCGTCTGATGACCTGGCTAAGAGCACTCACAAAGTGCTGACCCTGACTGAGACACATGTACATTGTAAAATTTCCCTCCTTTTTCTCAAAAACGTTCCATCTTTTCACAACTGTCATTTCAAAAGTTATTACTGTTTATGGCATAACCTCTCTCCTTGTTCCTAAAGAAAAAAAAACACTCAAATGTTTTCTTTTCTTATCCTAAAAGTAAACATTAGTCGTTTCACAATCTCTCCACTCAGAATTCTTGTGTCTTTATCTCTCTGATTCCCTCTTCGTCTTCAATCTCTCAAAAACCTTTTGCTTTCAAACCCTAAAAATCTCTTCTTTTCTGAATCAATGGCACCCAAGAGTTTTCTAGAAACCGTCACTAAAAATGCTAAAATCTCCATGAATGAGATG